>VYZR01005198.1:15927-40266 GCA_013400675.1 Oxylabes madagascariensis
GCCCGTCACGGGTCCCCGCCCGGGCTGAGGGCGAGGGCCGAGCGGGCGGCTGCCGCCGCTGCCGAAGGTGCGGCGCGCCCGTGAGCGGCCGGGACCGGGCCGCTGCCCTCTGCCGTCGGAGTGGGAGCGGCGCCGCGGGCTCGCTGCTGTCGAGGTTCGGTGCCCGGGGTGCGAGAGCAGAGCGGGAAGCGCCGTGCCCGCCCGGTTCCCCGCCAGCCCGGTTGACTCCCACCACTCCCGCGGTGCGGTACCGGCGCTTCCCCGGTGTTTCCCTGAGGTTGTGCCGCCCCCTTTCCCCTGCCGGGTCTTCGAAGCGAACACCTTTCCCGATCGGGCTCGCCCCCGCCTGGCTTCTCAGCCAGCGCTGAACAGATTAGGTAATTCCCAAAGCCGCGGCACAGCGGGGCCGGGCCAGGGAAGGACTGTCCTCACGGGGCTTCAGGGCACAACAAGTATTTCACACACTTGTTGAATCGGTCAGCACTGAAATACGGCCTCGCCGGTGTTAATCACCATTTTATTTAGCTAAGGGTAAAATTCCTGAGCACACGCATACCTATAATGTACAAAGTGCTTTCCTCGCTCTTTTCATCTGCCCTGTCATTTCCTCCGAGTGTAGTTACTGTAGTGCTTTTAGCTACAGCATTTAAATATCATCCAGATACATGCAAAACACAATGTTGTTCACATGCATCATTTTTTTAAAAGATCAATTCAGGTCTCTAAGGAGGGGCTTGCTGTTTGGGGTAAGAGTGGAGTTCCAAACTAAACACACTGAAGGCGGTAATAACTAGAAGGAATGCTTGTCTGGCTTGGAGTGCCCTCACATCGGTGGTTTGCTCTGCTTGGCAAGTTTTGTTGTCCAAGTGCAAACCAGACTGAATCAAAAAAAAATGTAGAACGCATTAATAATCTAAATTAAAGTTTTTTTAAAAAATCTAGTGTGTTTTCTGCAACATCACCCACATGGGGCATCTTGCAGGATTAAGTAACACCAAGCATGGTTTTTTTCCTGCTGACAGCAAGTATTCCCTCTTGAGAGAAGAGAGAGGGAGAGAATCTTACCATATTGTATGTGCAAACTTAGTTGTCCAAACATTAGTTTAGGGAGGAGAATATGTACCTTAAGAGAGCTGAAACCTTATTTCTTTTTGTCTTATTAACTGTAAGAAAATAACCACCTGTATCTTATGCTGTATTTCTTTCTTTGTCTTTACACACCTGTGTGCAGTGAGTTCTCACCTCATGTGAATGCAGAGGAATGCATTTAGTCAGCCTGGTTATTGCTTTAAATATGAGGGAATTCTTCCCTTTCCAGCAAGTAGAAATACTTGCTTCTCCAGTGACTAAACATACTGGCATATGTGGAATACACTTCTGTTCTCTTTCCCAAAAAGCCATGCTGTTAATGTATAAAAGAAACTAGTTGCTTGAACCTGACTTAAAATTTCTATAACTTGCTGTTACGTTTAGAGGGGAAAACACGCAAGACTTTTTATAAATCTTTCGGTCCACTTCTAGTTTCACCTTCTCTTTCTGTTCTCTTCTGTTCTGTTTCTTTTCTGTGCATTACATGGCCTGGAATTTTGTTGGCTTCTCTTGCTGTTTTTATATGTTTATGTACAGATTTACATTGCTTCATACTTTCACCTTTTTTTTTTTTTTTTTTTTCCCAAAGCTTTATTTGCTTTTATTAAGTTTATTTCCACTCTTTGGTCTTACTAGCCGTATATTCATCCATCCATCCATCCATCCATGCATCCATCCAACCATGGGTAACTGTCCTAATGTGTTTTCCTGTTTATTTTTTTCCCCCCAAAGTTACCAATTTTTTGCTTCCAAGACTGCCCTTGAATCCTTGAGAAAAAGTTTATAGCTCTTTGGTAGTTCTTTGTGGGCAGCCTCCAGCAGCTGGTCCAAGGAGGTGCCCAGGAGGGTGAGGGGCTGTGGAAGCCCTGGCCTAGGAGGCTACCAGGGGTTATCCTACCTGGTGCCGATGGCCAGCCATGGACAGAACTGTACCTCTCACCCTTGGAGTTTCTTGATTTGCTGTGCAGGCATGAGGCATGGAGACTTCTTGAAAATCCTGTTGTGGCTGGTCCCAGTAAAGAAATCAATAGTTATTAGGTGAAAAGATTGGCCCCTCCTGTATTGATAGTCCAGAGGGCCAATGCCTAGAATGCATTCACTGTTTGAGCCTGGGAAGAGTCAGGTATGTATCTGGTGTTTCCCAGGAGAGGGCATAACCATCACAAATGTTTGGTTATTTAATGCAGGGCTTGGATTCAGCTGGATGGACCCATAACTTTTACCTGAAAGATATACAGAGTCTCTGAAAGTCCAGTTTAAAAGTATCTAACTTGGATTGTGTTAAAAGTATCATTAGATTGTGTAACTCCCACCAGTGTAGGTGAGAGTGACTGACATCAGAAAGGAAATTCAGTCTTCCTATTTGTGCAGACAAGTAGCAACCAAAACACTTACTTTTTCCCACTCTGTATAGATGTTTTTACTACTTACTAATATATCTTCCTCTTCCTTAGCTATTTATATTCCTGTATCCAAGTATCCACACCATGCCTTTTCAGAACACTTTGGTCCTGGTTCTCCTTTGCCCTTTAAGTCTTGGCAAATCACTCACATCTTTGTGAATCGCATTGCCCATCATGAAAGAAAAATCCTTGCCTATGTGTAAGGTATCTTTTATACAGTAACTCGGGATCAAGATGTGTTTCTAAAGTCTGGCATCTGGATATTGGAGAAAATATCTGTTAAGAGACAGCTACTGTTGCATCTGTGCATCTACTGTTAAGTTTTACATGAAAGTCATTTGCTTTTCAGAGTGTAAAAAAATGGATTTGGCCAACCATGGACTTATTCTGCTGCAGCAGCTAAATGCTCAGAGAGAGTTTGGTTTCCTGTGTGACTGCACAGTTGCCATTGGAGATGTCTACTTCAAGGCACACAAATCTGTCCTCGCTTCTTTCTCCAACTACTTCAAGATGTTGTTTGTTCATCAAACCAGGTAACTCTAAAAAGGTTCACTGTTTAAATGTTGTTCAGTTAACTAAGCTAAGGAAGTCTAGCAACAAAATGTTCTTTTTGCTTCTTGTTACGACATAAAGAGCGTGGAATCCAATCTTAACTGCAAACTAGACCCTCACTGTAAAACATGTTAAAGTTGAACTGTGATTCATTAACACTAATTTTATAATTTAACACAAATTCTTTATCCTTAAAAAACATAGAAAATTGAATTTCTACAATTGAATACTTCAAGGATCCTGTCTTTTCTCCTGCACTTTCCTTCCTCCACTCACTATCTTCTACTCTATCTTGACACTGTTCTTGACATTTGTGTAATGTTATATACAATCCAATAAGTACTTGCTAGGAGGTTTTTAGAAATAAACTTAAAAAAGAGTTGTATGTGTTTCATTTCTTTAAAGTTTATTATCAATTAAATAATAAAATACTGTGTAATGGTGGAAAATAAGGGGGTTTGTGGTACTCTGTGGTGTTTGTGGTTTTTTTTGTACCACAGGCGTACATTGAGGAGATTGAAAATATCACCAAAGTGTAAGACCACTTTAAAGATTTTTTTGTCTTTTTCCAAAGTACTTGAACTAACTCAAAAAGTTTATGTTAAGTGATTCACACTTAACTCTTTGACTAGGAGTTCTTAGCCAGAAGTGAACTGCTAGGACAGAAGTGCATTTGCCCTTCTGAAACAGGACTGCAGGCAGATGTTACCAGTCTTGATGCTCCATCAAGAGCACACAGTCATCTTTGGAAGACAGCATTACAAAGTTTACTTTTGAGTCATATATCAGAATTCAGAAGTGGTCACAGAGAGAGCTCAAGAAGGGTACACCTCAAGAAATGGAAGAATTGGCTATAATTTCCTCCTCAGCTTGGTAGCTTACTGCAGTTACAGTATTCAGACCACAGGATGCAATCATGTCCATTTCTGAATTTCTGTGGTTTATTTATGTTTGTTTTTAATAGAGGAACTACAAATACTCATGAAAAATAATTAGAATCCCAGTTCCTCTCCTGTTAGCTAACTGACCTCACAAAGATGTTCCCTGTTTTCTTTCTGCTTCTGTGAACCTTGCCTTACTTTCTGCACAGAGGTACAGCTTTAGCTAGAGCAGTGGTAGCTGTCTCAGTCCAGAGCATCAAAGGTTGATGCAGAGAGCACACTCTGAGCTGGAGGGTGGAGTTGGTTTCAGTCCTGCTGGGCTGAAGAGGGCATCACAGCCAAAGCATCTCCCTTTGGGTGCTCTAATCAAGGGATTGCTAGGCTGACGAGGCAGTCCACTGGTGCTGCTGTTTCTCCCTCCCTATTCAAGGAAAAAAGCTGCTGTTCTGCCGTGCAAGAGCCTGGACTCCACGGGTTACACCTGTTGCATCAGATCCCGGGGGGGATTCACACTCTGTCCTGCATGGTTTCTGGATCATAATACACTTGGGACAATGCGATACCACAAATTTGCAGAACGGTAGCTGTAAACACTAGTAGGACATAGAAGCCCAGCAGGCAAGTGCCAAAAGAATTTTAGAAGTTTTCAGGGCTAAATACTGAGAAGAGTTTATTGGAGTGTTAATTTAGGGTCCCGTGCTAGCAGATTTTAATTTAGCTACAGATGTGTTTGAATCCAGCCAAGTTTACAATATGTGACAACACATTTGCAACATAACAGCAGTTTAAAATGGTATAGATTGCAATGGGACAACTTTTCTTTCAAGCCAGTTACTTCACTGAGGAAAGAAGTCATCTTTCAAGTGGCTCCTAAGATTAGCTCTTTTACAGTAAAGCATTTCCCTTAATATTTATTGCAGATTCTGTCTACTGAATTTCAGTAGAAACCTCCTATTTTTATCAAGACTTGAATAACCTAGAACTGGAAAAAAAATTTCTTTATGTCTTATTTATAATTTTGTTTCACCTTTCAGTGAATGTGTCCGTTTGAAAGCGACCGACATACAGCCAGATATCTTCAGTTATCTCTTGCATTTGATGTACACTGGGAAGATGGCACCACAACTCATTGACCCAGTTCGACTAGAACAGGGAATAAAGTTTCTGCATGCATATCCACTAATTCAAGAGGCCAGCCTTGCAAGTCAGGGAACTTTTTCTCACCCGGATCAAGTCTTTCCATTAGCATCTTCATTATATGGCATTCAGATTGCAGATCACCAGATAAGACATCCCACTAAGGTTACGTCAGCGACTGACAAACTTGGGCGAGAACCACGGCCTCAGACATCACGGATGAACCAAGAGCAGGCTTCTGAAGGCTCACAGCTCTCACAGTTGGGTGCAAATCTGCCACAAGTAACCCGGACAAATATGTCTGCTTCTGACCCATTGCCATCCTCTCTATCTCCAGAATTGGTATCTGCCGCTGGTAATAATTCACCTTCGGGAGAAGAGGCCAATATGGAAGCATCTTCTTCAGATGAACAACCTGCCTCTCTCACAATAGCACATGTCAAGCCAAGCATTATGAAAAGGAACGGAAGTTTCCCAAAATACTATGCCTGTCACCTCTGTGGTCGCCGGTTCAACCTGCGCAGCAGTTTGCGGGAGCACCTGCAGATCCACACGGGAGTTCCCTTCACATCTAGCCAGCAGGGAGAAAGTAATATTTCTTTGTCTCTCTGTAACAACACAGCTGATAAAGATGCCATGGAAGTGCCTGAAGCAGGGATGATTAGTGACAGCGAGCTGCAGCAGATCTCAGACTCCCCAATAATTGATGGGCAGCAGCAGTCAGAGACACCTCCCCCTTCCGATATCGCAGACATTGACAACCTGGAGCAGGCAGATCAAGAGAGGGAGGTAAAGAGACGGAAATACGAATGTTCCATCTGTGGTCGCAAATTTATTCAGAAAAGCCACTGGAGGGAGCACATGTACATACACACGGGCAAGCCCTTCAAGTGCAGCACTTGTGACAAAAGCTTTTGTAGGGCTAACCAGGCTGCCAGACACGTGTGCCTAAACCAGAGCATGGACACGTACACGATGGTGGATAAACAGACTCTGGAGCTGTGTACTTTTGAGGAAGGCAGTCAAATGGACAACATGTTAGTACAGACCAACAAGCCCTACAAATGTAACTTGTGTGACAAAACTTTTTCAACTCCCAATGAAGTAGTCAAACATTCGTGCCAAAATCAAAACTCTGTCTTTACACTAGAAGAAGATCGCTCCATTCTGTTGAGTGGGGACACAGAAGCCACAGAGACTGATAATGCAGTGTTAGCCTCCATCAAAAAGGAGCAGGAAGCAGTGTTGTTAGACTGAATGTGAAACCTATATCAATTTTTTAAAGTTTCTTTACTCATTTTTTATTAAATCAATTTTTTCCTCCCCCTACCTCTTACCTCACTTACCCCTGCCATCTTTTCCAGCAACCTCCTTCCCACCCTTTGTCTTCAGCAACCAGAACTGTACTGGCACATTAGGAAATTGGACTTTGCCTCTCCCACCAAAACAAGCAAAAAGCTCTTGCATCAAACCACAACAAAATTGATTTTAATACAAAGGAACGTGAAAAAACAATCCAGCTAACTATGTTGATAGTATTAGTTACTCCAAATTTAATAGATTTTAAACAAAATTTAGATTGCTTAAAAGTGTATTTAGATATAATGATGAGTGTAATGAGAAAAGAGTATCAGTTTGGTAAGCAAAGGATATATGTATCTTAGTTTCCCTGGTAGAAGGCATTTTGAGATCTGGCAGATGAAACACCATGCTCTTAACAAGTCCGCATGCAAGTTGATTAACGTTATAACCTAAGCCCTCAGAACTTTTCTCAAGGAATGCAGAAATCTCTCTCCATTGAGTTAAAAAGAGCTGAGGGTGTTGGTTTTCTTTTAGCCATATGTTTTCCTTAAAGTATGCCTTTGGGTATCCGTTTCAGAGTCAAGCAAAGTCGTTGCTTAGTCAAATTTTGACTTAAGTAGCTGTAATAGTAATGTGATGGCAATCTTTATATATATATATATATAAAAATACTGTATATGTATAAAGATTTATATATATATAAAGTGTCCCTGTGTATATTTGGTACAGGTCAATAAATGCACACATCCTTGTTGAGTAACTGGCCATCTACTCTCGGATTCAGCCTGGAATGTCTTTTAGGTGTTTGACAAAGCTAGCCATTGAACAGGTTGCTTTTAACCAAATTTGAAACGTCCTGAGCTGTGTGCATTTTTATTGACCTGTTGAAGAGAAGCCAATAGGTAAGTGTTGTCACCCAAGCTACCAAGGAAACTAGAGAAGTGGCATACTAGTGAGCACTGCACCATCGTTAGTGCACCACATGCGTGTGTTGTTAGCTGTATAGAGGTTTGAGTCATTCTGGATGAGAGGAGAGAGAAAAGCTTTATTCCCTTACTCAGGCAAGGAATGCCCATGATTTCATTTGGTCTAATGGCATGAGTTAAGAGAGAGGAAAAGCGGTGTTCTAGCAACAGGGGATCATGGTTGTTTTAAAAACGAATCTGTAGTGCTGGCTGGGAAATTCTGTTCTATGAGAGTCCTGTTATTTTGAAAGCCAAGACAAAGCCTGCAAAAACTGAAAGGATTAATTCTGTAGTTTTAGTTACTGCTGATGGTAGTACTGCATCTTTGTGTTAAAAATCAAGTTGTTGATTTTTACTATTTTATATAGATGCCCAGATTTTTTTGCTGGTAGCCTAAAAACCTAAACTGACAGCAGCAGTGAAGCTCACGGAGCAATTACTGGGCCAACAGAAGGTGTAAATGGACAGAAAAAGTGCCCCATCATAAATGGAGACAGTGTGTGTTTGGGGGGAGGGGTGGGAGAGGGCAAGTCACAAACCACAGCTCTTCTCTGTGTATACGTTTAAACTGAATATCATCTTTTTGTGTATAGTTAAGTTCTCAGATTTGTAAGTTTTTATACATCATTTCATTGAATAAAAACTGAATTAAATGGGATATGATTTACTGAGTTGAAGGTGAAAGGTTGTTGGTGTTCGGTCTTCCTGGATGAACTCTTGCTGAATCAGTTTAAAAGCCAAGCAATGTATTCTGTTTATCAGACTAAAACCTCCATCACACGGGTGAGCAATAAGCTTACTAAGACTTCAGGTGGATTTAGCACATAAAGTGTCTACATACTGGATTTTTTATTATCTCTCTTGTATTAGTAATAAGTTTAAAATCAATTGACTTCAAAGTGTAGAAGTCTTTTGAGGAAAAAAGAACATCTTACAGAATTATTTTAGTGCTGCCCATTTTAAAACTTCTTTAGGATCTTCATCTAACAGTATAATTTCCATAAATGTGGGTTTTATTTCATCTTCCTTAGTCCAAAATACTCTCAGAGCAGAAAAACAAAATAATAAACCTTTCCTAGTTCAGGGTAATGTCAGCTTTTGCGGTATCTGTGGTTTAGGCGATAGTCACAAGTTCATTTCCAAAATGACTGAAGCTGCTAAAGGTGCTACCACCTCAGCTGTTAATTACTGCTTAGATGCCTTTTTTTTTTTTATTTTTTTTTTTTTTAATTCTAGAGCTCCAGTTCTGCTCTAGGGCAAAGTACGGCAGTTCAACTCAACTCCTCAGGTGGCTGGTGTCAGGGTGCACGTGGCCATTTATTGTGAGACATTATTCCTGCTCTCACCTCTCCTTCTCCACTGCTTGGATATCATGATGTTTGCTAAGTTACACGTTAAATGGACTCAAGCGAAAAACAACAAGTCTTAAAAAATGCTATTTTTCTGTCAAACCTGTTCCTTATTTTAGCTCTGCAGAAGGTTTTGAACAACTCACAGATTGTGCAAAGATGGAGATGAGCCGGGAAGAGCTTTACTGAAGCCAGTGTTACTGCTGGCAACATCCAGGATGTAGAAGATGGGAAGTGGTGACTCCCACTTGGGCAGGTAGCTCCTCTGGAGGGCAGTGTGGCCTTGCAGGTCGGTGTGCTGCCCAGCAAGGAGCAGGGTATAAGGCAGGGATCAAGCAGCCAGGGAAGGAGTTGGTTATGACTGTCCTGCTGCTACAAGGAACGTGAAATTGCAGGCTCAGCAGAGATATTTTCACCTGTTAATATTTATTCTTATGAAATAACTGTCAGATAAAGAGAAAAAAAATCACAATAAAGAGACTTTTAATATGTGTTGAGCTATGATAATGGTTTCTTTTAAATACCCTTTATTGTTTGGTGCTCCATAGGGATGTTTAAGTCATTGCCTTTCAACTTCATGAGCAGTTTTGTTCCTTTACAAGGAATTAGAAACAATATATTCTGGTTATTAACACCTGTGTAAAGAGTTTGGGAAATTGCAACACGAATGCAGTTTTGTTCAAGCTTCTTTGTTTAAACCCTCTGAATTATTATTATTATAGTTAGAGAAAACTCCAGGGTTTAGTTTTCAATATTTGACTTGGAGATTTGTGACTGAGTTACTCATTGCTCATTCAGTCTGCTCACCTGCTGAAATTGTGAATTTTTTACCACATGAAAGCAGACATCTTGGCAGGAACTGCTGAGAAGTCAGTGAAAATCTGACATCATTCAAGGCCGTGGGCTGGAACTTCAGCCCCATGTTTTTCCAAAGGAGTATCTTCAAAGTCAATATTTTTCCACCAAGTATCTTCTCCATCACTGATCTGGTACTCATTCTGCTTCAGCAGGGGGAGAATTAATCATAAGACACCTGTGTTACAAACAATGAATACTTAAAATTGTGCTCCTGTTTACACTGCAGAGCCTTCAGTTGCTGTCTTGATGTTCAGAAAATCTGGCTAGCTCTTCAGCTCCAAATCCCATAAAATAACAGCCTCAGTCACAAAAAGTTTTCAGTTGAAAGAGAAAAAAAAACCTAGATTTCATTCTGTTTACATTACATAATTTCTTTGGCATTGCAACATCTTTTACATTTAAAGAAAACCTGGTTAGACTTGAGCAGGTGCTATGGTACCTGGTGCCTGGTGGCATCACAGTCTCTCAATGTTTTTTTTTCCCAATCTGCTTAATAGGAGCATTACCTTGTTTGGGTATTTTGCCTTTTTGGAGAGCAGTACAATTCTTTAGATATCCTTGTCCCAAGCACTTAAAGATGAAACTGATTCATTCTAACCAAGTTAAAGTAATTTTCCTTGATTGTATTTCCACACCTTTTAATCTTAAGAAGTAAACACATAAAAGGGAAGTCAATTTTGGAGTTCTGTTGTTGGTTCTCTTATTTATGGCTTCCCAAAAGTCAACCAGTGTTTTAAGATACTGGACAGTTATGAATGATTAGGAGTAATTGGGTTACTTAAAAAAAAAAAAAAATTAAAACTAATTAGATTTCTACTTCAACACTGTAAATGTTACACTGTTAATTACAGCAGCATACTATGCTTAATGAAATCTAGGCGACAGACTACCAGTGGTGGTGGAGGTTGGCTGTTCAAAAAACCCAGCTGTTACGCTACCTGAGACAGTGTTTCCATTTCTACAGCTCTTGTTTTGTTCACTTGTTTTTGTTTGTAAAAATGCCCATTGTCACTAGATAATGAAATCCCACTCATACCAAAAGTAGAACAAAACAGAAAGAAGCAAGAAATCTTTTGCAACATCATGAATATGTTATTTGCCAAATTATCTGTGATCATTTCTAGAAATAAGAGAAATTCACTGTCCTTAAATATGGGCTTCTATCAAGCCTGCCATTAAGAAGGGCATACTCAGATGAAATTCAGCCAAAACCATGAAGCATATTTCCTCTGCAGTACAGCCCTGGTGCTGTGATATTGGTGCATCCATGCTTTTGAACAGACCACGAGTGCCAAGATGCAAGAGTCAGCCTGGCCTTGGAGCAGCTGTCAGTGACTGTTGTCATTCCTTGAGGTGCCAGTGTTTTAGCCCTTGTGCCAAAGGAGCTGCCAGCAGGGCTTCCTCATATTCACTCCATGCCTATTGCCTTGGCCAAAACTGAAGCCTTCCTGGAACCTTAGGAAATCTGCTCAGGGAGGAGAGAAGCAGAGCCACAAAATGAAAGTTAACACAAATGTTCACTTACTGTAGTGCTCTGGAGTGTGGAGGAGGTACCCAGCACTCCAGCACGCCTCAGCACAAATCCACAGCCCATATCCAGTCTGCTGACTGTGTCAGGACTCATTTTGAAGCAGCTCATACACTTTCTGAGGGAGCTTCCTGATCAATCCATTGTTTCCTTCTATGCTTAATCTCTCAACCACATGGTTAAAGCATTTTTTATTTTGTTACTACTCTATTGTGCAATTCCAGTTTCAGCAGTGAATTATTTTATATATTGCCATTGTTTATTTGGGTCTCTGAAATTCACAGAGCAGTGTACTCTGTCAATCAAGCTTTATTTCATGAGCTTATTAGGTAAAAATCAAACCAGGGTTCAATTCCCTTTTGACAAACTAGTCTGATCCTTCAGTTTTCTAATGTGTTGCTTCAACAATTCACGTGTTCATTAACTCAGGAACTAACTGAAGCACATGCTTATGAGCAGGAGAGTTGCCTGGCTGAGGGTGAGTGTGCTCATCCTTCTTTCGCATCACACTGCAGGTGTCCCCTCTGTCCCCCGAGGGAGCAGGAGAGCCTCAGCAGCCTGGCCTCTGCTGGATCTGCTGCCAAAGGCTTCTGGGGGAAGCTGCTGTATTCCTGCCTCCCGGCTTGGAAGCCCGGTCTGCACCTTTCCTGTGGCTTGTTGCAGCTCACTCTGAAGGGTTTCAGGCTCATCAGAAGCTGCCAAGCAGTCACTTCTGCGAGGCTGCGGGCGCAGGTGCCGCTGTTCCTGCAGCCACAGGCCAAGCCTCGGCAGGGGCTGTGCCTTGGGCTGCACCGAGCAGCAGCCAAGCCAGCAGCTGCTGTGGGTCTGGGCCCTGTTTCTGCTGCTGCCCGCTCATCTCCTGACTTGAGTCAGTCTGGCACCACATACAGCAGCGATCTAGAACTCTGCTGCAAATGCAGCACTAGGTAAGGACAAGCACAGGCTTTTGGGCAGCCCTGAATACGGACACTGGCCACAGCCTCTCTGTTGGTGTTATACTGCCAGCAGGAATATCCCATCCCAGGAGGAGCAGGCCTTTCCTGTGTCCTATAAAAGGGTGAAGTCTGGAAAATGTGGAGGGTCAGGTCCTTCCACCCCAACAGCAGTGCTTGAAGGATGTGAAAGTCACGCAAAGCATGCGATTGGCAGCTGATGAGGAAAGGAAGGTGATGGCCCATCGCCAAACCAGCAGCACTCCAGCTGCTGGTACACAGCTGTCCACAGACAGAGTCTGAATACACAGAATATAGAGTAGTAATTGTTCAATAATAATAATAACCTTATTCTTTGTTATGATTGCGTTCTTATGCAGAATTAATTTTTTTTTAATCTCATTTTGAGGCACCTTTGCAATACTGATTACAAAATGGGACCCAGAACAAGTCCTGATTTGTGCACAAGAACTGAAAAAGAACATTTGTAGAAGTGTCATCCTTGTTCACTGAGTTCATTAATGTTCACAATTTTTATGCCCTTTTTAATAAAACTGCAGTATGATATTCATTAAAAAAAAAAAAACATGCTACAGGCATGACTTGAAGGACATAAGTGTTGCTGTGCATCACTCTCCTGTCATATAGGAAATGTCTCAGAGCACAGGGCCACAATGTCACCAGATTTTTCTGAGTTCTATTTACTGCAAGTGAAGCAAAAGCAAAAATCAGCAGAAGGAACCAGCTGAAATATGGATCAGCTTTCATCTGTGTGCAGAGCTGTGCCACATAGAGTGGAAAGCTAACATGTGGTGAAACAGCAGCTCAAACTAAATGGGGACAATCTGAAAGAAGCGAGCAGGAAGTAGCCACCTAAACTGTGAAGCTGTGATCATGCCTGTGGGGACGTCACCTTTCCTGTTTTGGGGTGGGGTTTCGATTTTTTTGTTTTGCTTTGGGATTTTTTTTGGTTTTGCTTTGGGATTTTTTACATTATATTAACTATTTCCTCTTAGGAGAGTGGTACACTTGTCCCAGGGAATGAGAGCACTACCTTCTGTTCTCATTAGCTCAAGGGTCAGAAATCTCTTAGCTTGGGGTTTGCATCTGTGTCTTAAAAGAAAAGAACAGACTAGGAATTTGGAGATGATGGCTGTATTAATGCTTTTTCCGTCCTTCCCCCCCACCACTCTTTCTCCTAATGGGCATGTTTTGGGCTCTAAAAAGAACTTGACGTACAGAAATTAAAAGTCATCAATTCCTGTATCCTTGGTAGACCCATGAGAAAGTCATCTAGTGTTGCAATGCCATAGAAAACATTTCCCTGCTTCGGATATTGCTGCAAGGCAGTGTGAGCTGATGGTTTACTCTACATCTGGCCATGCTGGTGGGCTCCCTCAGAGTGCTTACAGGAGCTGAGGTTTTGCATGGTGAGAGGAAAGAAGTGCAGCTACTGCTGCCAAGAGGATTTATTTGCTCTGTCATGCAACTGCCAGTAGCGGTACTCCCTTGAAGAGCCACACCTCCGTGGTGACTCTTACATGAGGAATGAGCACATCTATTTCCTGTTGCCGTCAACCTGTTGCTGTCAAGGAACGTGATTAAACATGGCTCTGAGAGCTGGGAAATAGAGATACAATGACAGTGGCACTTACCACTGATGTCTCTGCCACTGAGCATAACCAGGGTTTGCAAAGTGGTAACACTCCAGGCTTCAAGAGGTCTCCTGGACAGAGCTGAACTGCTCTGCCTGAAGTGAAGCAGGCAGTTTAGCAGAAGTGCCAGCTCGCAAAGCACAATAGACAAGGGCAGTTCCTCAGTCTGTGTTTAAAACCTACCAGCTGTGTGGCAAAATTCTTCTTCAGTGTCTGATGGGACCAAGAAGATGCATTTCTTGGTATGGTCCTGCAGCAAGAAATGTGTTAAGTTTACACGGGTGAGTTGCTCCAGCTCTCAGAAACCCAAAGGGGATCCCAGGGAATTCAAGCACCTGCGGAAGCAATGGTTGGGTCCAGGAATGGCACTGCCTCTGACAGGGAGGGGCTTTGGTGGCAAATCACTCTCTGCAGCAGCCACTGGGCCTGTCAGGAAGGCCACAAGGCCAGCACTCTCAGACCAGTTCATGTCCCAGCCATGCTCCCCCTCAGCTCCTGGTGCTCCTCCTCACCCGCACGGCGAGGGACACTGGAACGTCCTTGACTTGGGGTAAGCGCTCTCCAGCAACAACAACTACATCATCCCTGTTATCAACACTATTCTCACACTGAGTACGAACACATGGCACTGTACCAGCTGCTAGGGAGGCAATTAACCCTATCCTAGCCAGAACCAGGACAAGGATTAGGGCTAGGACTGGGAGAGAAACAGAGTGGTAACCTCTCACCTGAATGGGGCTACAAAAGAGCTGCTGAAAGAAGAGGGAGGCTGTAGAAAGTCAGTGTAACAACTGGGGGAGAATGCAGGCATGGGACACTGCCTGTTCAGCTGGAATGACACCAAACAAGTATTTCAACCACTGCAGCCACTGAACAGAATGTGATTTTCTCCCCTTCTCACTCAGTCTTCCCTCATTTCAGCTTCAGTTTTCCCTTTCACTTGAGAGCATGTGCAAGACACATCCCTGTTTCTGTCCCTGTCTCCTGATAGGAAAAGGCAGAAGAATCCTTGATGTCCTCCATGAGGGGAGTGGGTTGAGATATCTTCCATGATCTTGGCTCTGTTGTGCAGACCTTGGCGTGGAGCACACATGTAGTTACCTGAGCATTAAAGGCATTGCTTTTTATGACCATGACAAATAAGGTCTTCAAAGAGTAACTGTCAGCACCCCTGAATTAAGCCTCATGGATAAAGCTCCTGACTCTGCCACAGCCTTACCAGTTGTTCTCTAAGACTGGCAACTCTCCAAATGGCACATGGATGCCCAATATGTCTGACAGAAAGAAAAGAATGATGAAAGTTTTGTTAACAACTTACTCTCTCAAGATTATCTTATTTTCCCAAGCAGTTCTTAGAGATGGAGATAAACAGGTCTCAGTTAAGCAAATGCAGAAAATGGTCTAGGGAGAGGCTACACCTACCATCTTTTCTGAAGCAGATTTCACTGAAGTGTAAAAAGCTTTGGGAGTGAAGCAGTCCATGGTTACCACAGAAATAAACACTCATGCTCTTCGCTTTTCAAAAAGCTTTATTAGAGGGGAAGTGCGCTTGTCTTCATGATGATCCCACTGCCCAGCTTCATGACCTACCTCTAAAGTCATAATCTCTGTTTTCCTATTCAAAATAACTTTTATTTTCATAATTATTTTATAGCAATCTTATTGTTACTTATGACTGCATTCTCATGTTCTGTTTGGGACCCAAAGCAACTTGATGTTGTATGGTCCAGCAGCCACTCTTGCTCTGGTCCCAGCCATAACCCTTCTCTCCCACCTGGATGTATAGTGAGACGTATAGTATATTTATAGTATGGTATGTATGTATAGTATATGCCACATAGGGCAGAGGAGTCCCAGTGACTGAAACACATTTATGGTTTTCTTTAACAGCTGTAGGGCCTTCTTATGCTGTGGAGTCTATTCCCAGATTGCATTTTTCTTTTGTAAATTATGCAGTAGTCAGATTATTATACTTAATCCTGGAATATGCCCACCAAGATCCTAAAGTCTCTGGCACAGCATGTAACTAATTTCTTATTCTGGGACAGGGATAACCTTTGGATTTCTTGTAGCATCTGTTTTTCTCCCACCTGTCCATCTGACTCCCCAAAAGATGAATTTGTGACTGGCCTCTTGTTCCTGTTCTGCTAGTTTCTCTACCCCTGCTGACTGTGGCAGTGTTGCTGCAAGTGTCCGTAGTCTTCACAGGTTTTGTGAAGCAGCCTCCTCCTCCATCACTGATGCACTGCCTCATAGTGACCTCTTGTGGAAATTTTAACGTTTCCAGCTCTTCAGGGAATGTAGCATGAGCTACACATATGTTAGGATTACAGTTTAAGCTTCGGAATAGACAGGTAAATGTATAGTGAAGTCCCTGACAGATGAAAGCAAACCTTATCTGCTCTGCCCCCGGTGCTGGGGTCATGAAAAACATTTCTTTCACGCTGATAGTTGTCATCCATCATTAAGAGGACTGAGCGTATCAGCTATACTGGGAACAGATGCAGTGAGTGGTTTGGCAACAGCTGTCGGGCCTCCATAATCCGCTGTTAGTTGCCACTTGCCATGTGGGTGCCTAAGAGACCATAGCCCTAAAACCCTCTGCCTTGGTCATTACTTTTTTTGAAGTTGTACTTTGCCACCACTATCCCTGGGTATGGATCCCAGAGGATTACTATGAAGAGAGAAACTCAACTAATTGATGTAGAACAGGTGTTGTCTGTACATTTAACTGACTTAGAGTTTGCTCTTTGTCTAAGTGCATTTTCCACAACCACTTACACTCAGTGGTGCTTCTCTATTTCTCCATTTTGCTTTCTCCTTTTCACACAGAGACAGGCTGGCTCTTTTTCTTTTCCATTACCTTTATTTGCATTGAGGTTTTCCTCTGGTTTTTACCACTTGTGGTATGTACTGGGTGCATACTGCAAACAGGCTGAAGAACCTCTTGGAAGGCACTGCCACTAACCTTGGCTAATGACTCCAGGGCTTGCTCAGCTTCCTTTACATCACACTGCAGGTGTCCCCTCCATCCCCCCGGGAAGCAGGAGAGCCTCAGCAGCCCAGTTTCTGCTGGATCTGCTGCCAAAGACTTTTGGGGCAAGCTGTATTCCTGCCTCCCAGCTCAGAAGCCCTTTTACGCCTTTCCTGTGGCTTGCAGCTCACTCTGAAGACTTTCAGGCTCCAAATACAGCAGCGATCTAGAACTGAACTTGCATTTTCCCTTCAGAGCCCACTAAAGCAGCTCATCGTTTCACACGTGTGTTTTGTGCACATACATCACTAATGCAAGCTAACACTGTCCTGCTTTTTGCTCTTTAACAGCTGCCAGAGCTGGATGGAATTTCAGCTAGCTGGGAAGACAACAGCTAGAAGTTTCTGCCTTTGCCACATCAATTTCTCCACCTTTGGGGGTGTTATGAAGCAGGAGATACGGTTCTACGCACACTGAAGGTGCAACCTGGGTCAGTTTTTCCTTTTGGTTTCTTTTCGAGAGCATCGCGCGGCGGTGTGCGGGGACAGCGCTAGATGGTGCCGTCACTCCAGGGCAGCCATCCGGGCCCTCCGCAGGGGCATCCCCCGGCTGCATCCCCGGCAGCATCCCCCGGCTGCATCCCCCGGCTGCATCCCCCGGCTGCATCCCCCGGCTGCATCCCCCGGCAGCATCCCCGTCGCCAGCGGCTGCGCTGGAAAGCCAAGGAAAGGGACAGGAGGGAGGCCGGCAGCCCTGTCCCGCAGCGGGCTGGTCCCAAAGGGCAGAGCCCTTTGCTTGGTGGGCTGCGGAGCACTCAAAGGCATCACGTCCCGAGGCTGGCAGGGGCAGGTACACCAGGGAAAATATGCCTCGAGAGGATATTTTGTGTCCCCCCCGCAGCAGCAGCGCTGCCAGGAGAGACCCGTGAGCTGAGAAGCAGGTGGCAGAGGAATTTCAGCGCGGCGGAAACACCGGCACTTCCCTGCACACCATGTTCCAGCTGCGCCAGGGAAGTGCAAGGCCAAGGGGAAGCAATTGTTTGAGCTTCAGCGCAGCTGCTGGAGTTCCCTGTCCCCAGGTCCAGAGAAGGGACAGAGCCTGAGCACGTCCTTGCCAGAGGGAGGGTGCACGTATGCACCCACATGCGTGTGCACACGAAGTACACAAATGTCCATCTGCTCCTCCAGCCCAGAGTGCTGACCTAGGAAGGGCTGAAAAATATTAATTCTCCAAGCATCACCCTCTGTAATACTCCCTCAGTTTGGTCTTCCTCCTCTCTACTTAAAAACCAGAGTATCTTCTCACTTTAGGGACACTGTTCTCATTGTTTGATTACATTTTGAGATCACAACAGAATTAGAAAAAGCTGCAGATTTTTTTCCCGGAACATTAAAACAGTCTAATCTCAGCATTGCTCATTTGACAGTCTATTTTAGGCTCTTCTAAGCTGAGGAATCATTAATATTTAAGCCTAGTCCATTTAAAATTCAGACATAACCTTCTAAACTTTGGTCTGTGTGCTATATTTAGAGTAGGAGCCAGGTAGACGGTTTTGGTGTCTCCCTTAGGAAAACAGGTAATGAGTAGGAAAATTGAGCTTTACACTTCAAAGATCATTATTAGTTAAGCATACACTTCCATGTTTCTTGTTTTTAGAAATTTTTAAAAGCCCTCTTACCTGTCTTTCCTCTTGCAGAAAGAACTAGCTTGACACTATCTTTGGTTCATTGGTGTTATTTTAAAGCTATGAGCTTGTCTTCAAAGTGAAGATACTCTTACTTCCAATGTTCATATGTATGTATGAACATGTTTAAAGAGCACTTCATCCTTGAGAAGCCACAGTGGCCATATTACCTGCATTCCTACAAACAGGTCACAAATTCATGTTCAATAAAAGCACTCATTGTTTTTCAACTCATTTCTTCTGGATTTGCAGATTGTGGAACCTCTCAGATTTTTTTTTCCTAATGCCAAGTTTGTCATAATAAATATTCTGTTTCCAGTAGCAGCAATCTTACATCACTTGATGCATGTTGGTCTCTGCTCTTGCAGTCCTTCAGCTGTGCTCTTGTGCTTCCCTGCTTGTTGTCAGTGCCACCCACTGCCACTTTCCTGCTAATTTTATTTTGTCTCTCAGTGAGAAAAATTAATCATTACCTTTCCTAGTTTACAATTCAAAATTCAAGTAGTACTTTTTCAGTGATATGCCAAGGTTCCTGGTTTCTACGGTATAATATAGAAGTATAGCAGATTGCTTTGTCATAGCACATCATCACTGTGTTCCTGTACATTAGTCAAAACTAAAAGTAGGATTTCGAGACGTTTTAAGCAAAATCATCTCATCTGCTTAGATTGTAAGGTTTGATGCTACCCAAGTGATCCAAGCTCTCAACCGGAAAGAGAACACAAAATGTTATGCCTCTTCTACTGGAAAAATAAATAATAACAGGAACGTCCAGAGCATTGAGACACATCAAGGAATATTTACAGAAAGAACTATTGTATCTGTTCTCTTCATGAGCAACTATTGCCTATGAGTGAAAGAAAACAAAATAGTAATTTGAACATAGTCAATATCCTGCCATCATTAATATGAGCCCATAATGAATATGAGCCTGCTTCTACTGACTGGTGCCAATAATGGCTCAAGGTGTTTGTCTGTTTGTTTCACATTTTTAAATTAATATGCTTTTGTATGAGGAACGGTAAGCAATATGCCCAGCCTTTGCCACATCGTTCATACTGATGCAGGTTCCCTCCTTGCATCTGCGAGGCATTAACTGGCTCTACTGTGGGGAGGAGAGAGGATGTATGAGCTGGAATCCAATTGCAGGATCAAGACAGATTATGCAAAAATCCAATAAAAGCATTTCCCCAGCAGCTAGACTTATGCCAAAGAAAATAATGCTATTTTCAAGATCATTCAGCAAATATTCTTGTTCAGAAGAGTTCACATCAGCCCCAGAATAATGGACAGGCCATTTGTCCTTGTAATTCTTAATCATGATCATGAAATGATAGTGAAAACATTATCTGGGAAATTAGAAAATAAATGTAATTGGGCTAAGAAAACTTCCTCTGAATAAATAATGTTTCCCCCTTGCCCCATCTTCACCTAGCAGACTTTCCTTGGAGCTGTAACCTCGCAGCCTCCTGTGAGCCAGTCTTGAAAATTTACTGCTTTTTGGCCCTGGGCATGCACTACCCTCAGACATCAGCTGAGCATCACCTCTCTCTTTTTGTAACCCTCATGGCTACCCTGGAACGGTGAAAGGGAGACATGTTAGTACAGGTGGTTGTATGTCAGGATTTCTGCTACAGCTGCTTTCATGGGAAATTACAGGCACCACTGGCTGTCACGCTGCCTCTGGAACTTTCTGATGGAAATCTCCCAGAAATTCATTTAAAAGTTCACAAGAAACCTGCTTACAAAGCAGAGACAGCTAGCTCGGGCAGCGGGGAGGAGGCCATAGCACTGCAAGGCTGAGGGGACACAGAAGAGCCCCCCAGGGGAACAGTTGCACTGGGGAGAAGGCAGGGATTGCTCCTAGGCGGCTTCCTGAAGGCTTCCTGGGATGTCTGCCTTCCAGGGCAGCAACTGGCTTGCAAATGCCTTGCAGCTTTCCACAATTCCTTTGTGTAGCTGCTTAGAGAAAAGGCATTGTGTTGGTTATCCTTCCTCGTCTGGTGCCCTTGTGGGAGGGACAGAGGCCTATCTGTAGAACAGATGATGAGGACAGGGTCAAGCTGACACAGAGACCATCCCCAGGGCACAGCTCCCGTGGCATATCAGACTTCCGCTCCCCTCCTTCCATCATATCATCACTCCTTGCCCTGCCCATGGCAGGGGGGTTGGAACCAGATGTTCTTCAAGGTCCCATCCACCCCAAATCATTCTGATTATAAATAGTCTTTTCAAGCTCTGAAATTGCGTGTCATTTTCAAGGGGGAATAGGAGATGCTTCCTAAAACTGTTCTTCCTGGTTTAAGTTGATAGTATTTTTTCAGGAGGACGTTGAAGCAGAACAGACACATACCTTTACTAGACCCCTATCTTTAATTCTTACTTTTGTAAAGACTATCTGCAGTGCCCACCCAGGGATGACACCAGCCCTACACCTGGGGTTAAGAGTGTGGTGGCTGTTCTGGGAGTATCTCAAAATGTTCACAGAGCTAAGTCATCTTCCTTTATCACATCATTCAGCCCCCCACCAAATTAGAACTCCAAAGCCTGTGCTGCCAATTCCACTGGCCTTCTGCTCCATGTTGCTCCTCGTTCCAAGCCACATCCTTCCTTGTGAGGCCATCAGCCTCCTCAGGCCTGCTCCCTTCCCATGTGGCAGCTGCGAATGACAAACATCCAGCGTTCAGCATCCAGACATGAACATCTCAGGAATCCTCTCTGCTTTTGGTATGTCTCCTGCCCATCCCCAAGCACTTGCTGTATCCAAGCTGTGCAGGTTCCTCAGTGAGCACAGCTGCCTCCCATATGCTCTGGATTGCATGGGAAAGCCAGATCCACTTCCATAGCCTGAGCTAACAGGCAGGATACTTGAGCTGTTGCCAATAAAACAGCCCTACAAGAGGAAACAGCAGGCAAACTTCCTTGGGATGCAAGAGGCTTGGACTCCAATCTCTAGTTAGATGCCTATTCAGGGATTTCACTAACCAGTATAAATGCACAAATCTTGCAAACGGGGCAGCAGAGGCTGTGTACACCTGGAGCACAATGTCTGGCAGGAGATGCTGGTTCAATCTGTACTTCCAGATGCCAAAGGCAAACAGTGAGATCAGTCCCCTGCAGTGTGAGCCCCCTGACACCATGCCAAAGCAAGACTAGGGACAGACTGTGTGCAGCGTTCCACTATCCCTGCACTTGCTGCAACCAGTACAGCTAAGTATTTGCAGATACAGGATTTAGCATTTTAGCTGATTGGAAGGCACCAATTCTTACAAAGCTAGTTCAGGTGTGAATCTCTCTCGAGATATAAACACTGCTAATCAGCTGCAACCACAGAACAAAAACAGCTGGAAAAACTTCACATCTGAAGTCCAAGGTCTGCTAACATAAATAACCAGCACGCCCAGATTTTTGGTGCCATGACTATACCCTCACTAAGCAGAAGTGGGGGAGCCTAGAAGATACTAGTTATGGGCCTAAGACCCTTCATCTGCTCATCTATAACAAAGGTTTTGTGGACATTTATGTTGTTGCTTTGTTGGAGCTTTCTGTATTTTAGTTACACCAGCAAGGCATATGATTTACTAATTTTTCATTCTGGCTCACTGAATACTGTTTTCTATCTTAAATTTAATAGTATTTCAGTCTTCTGAAATAGTCTTACTTCTTCTGAAATATGCATATTTTATTCAAACTTAGTGCCAGATCATAGTTCAATTCTGTAAGTAGCTTCTTTAATTCACATCAAAACTTGAACGTGAATTCTCAGGAGCAAATCTAACTCCTTGAAGATGAAGCAACCATCAGAAAATAATTGACATTAGGAAGGTGAAAAGAAACCCACCACATACACAGGTTAGAACAAAGTTGTAGTTGCATTTTATTTAATCAATGAAAATCTACCTTAAAAACACAAAATCAAATCTGGTAACCCAATACATTGGATTAGAGAAAGCTTCAAGCTTTTAAGCACAAGCCAGAAGTCACTGTCTCAAGAGTTTCAGAGGCCAAAGCAATACACTGGAACAAAGTGGAATCTTTTTGTGGAGACTTGCTCCCTGCACCATTAGCGTGGTTTTGGGCGCAGCAGGTTTTTTTTAGCTGTCAGTTATAAAAAGAAGCTTTTGTATTTGTTTTATAGTTAGGTCTGTTGCATTGCTTACCTAGGCCCTGGATTAATGGAGGAAACAGGCAAGTTAAAAGCCCTTGCCTGCCCAATTACTACCAACAGACAATTTACATTGTGGTAAAGCTAGCTTTATTTAAATGAGGTTCAGACAAGAAGTAACTTTACATATTATTAACAGCTTTGGAGCTACAAAGGTAAGAATCAGGATTACACAGGTCATGCTTTTGTTACTTTGTTTTACCTGCTGCAGTTATTGCAATATGGCTTAAGGTACATAGGTATACAATTTGTACAAATTCAGCCAAGTTTGCACTTGTGAGGTGTTACTAAGAGCATCATTACCTTGCAAGCCAACCTAAACGTGGGGAAATCAACCGAAGTTTTTGAAATTGCCCAAAGCCAAGGGGCAAAGCTGCCAGTAACAATGGACAGAGATAGACTGGATTGTTTGAAACCACATTGTTTGGCTTTAAATATTTATATAATTCGCTCTGAGGTAAGGAAAAATCTTTTGATGCTTCCACGCAGGGCAGCACCAGATGGTGCAATCACACCAGTGCAATCAGTCACATCGCTTGCTGGACATGCAGCCTCAAGGAGAGGCCAGCACCTGCCATAACAAGAGCATTTGTACACTAAAGTTGATTTTAAAATAAATTACTATACAGGTATGAGAGTGAGCTATTGTTCAACTTGATGGGCATTGGTTTCACAACGTGCGATCTGTAACCTTCACTTTGGAAATCAGAGCTGAAAGTACTGACTTGTACCCCTTGTTCGATTTTAACATAAATAACAAAGGAGAGGACCAATTCCTGTTGAGGACAGACATCCCAGGACTCTCAGTCTTGGGGCTTCTAAGTATCTTTATATTACCCTGCCCATTCTGGTCTCAGCTGTTGCCAGTCCAATCCACTTTTCATGAAGCTTTTTAAGACCTCAGTACCCCAAAGATCTCATCAGCTTTTTGCAATTCAAGGCAGAACTCATTACCAAGTCCTTTTTTTCCCCTCTTTCCTACTCCTGCCTCAGAAAAGACAAGAGAATTGTCAGGAGTGGGAGTATTTCAGAAAATGGTGTGGTGGGAAAACAGTTCAGGCAGGGGTTGGGNAGACATACATATAAATACTCAATACATTACAGTCCAGTTCTGAGACCTGAAGTCTGGAACAACAGAGGAAGGATATTTTCCATCTCCTTTCAAGATACACTGTAGAAATAATTTCTNGGAAAGATGTTAGACATTATAGGGCAGAGAAAGGCTTCAGGTTGGATGGGGCAGTGACCAGAAATTAGCAGAGCTTGGAATGAGAGGGGTGACATAGAAAGGCAGTGGCACAAGAACAAGGTGACAGTGAAACCCTCCAGTGGTGTCCACAGGGTTCCCAGAAACCAGGGAGGGCTACAAGTAGAAGTAAGCAATGGGTCAGGTCAGGGCTCTCCTTTTGTCATTAGAAATATCATAGTTCTACATTAAAATCAGAACTGGGTTTAGAATATACATATAAATATTCAAAGCAAGACAGCCAAACTTTTTTGAGAAATATTACAGGGGGAAAAACCTGGAACAATAAATAGGAAACTACATGTTATCAATTTCTGCTCCAATAGTATTGATTTCCTCTCCAGGCTACTCTACAATATTCATTTAAGGGAATGCCTAAACAGTACGGAAGTATCATTGCTCTACATTAAAATCAGAACTGGGTTTAAGACATACATATAAATACTCAATACATTACAGTCCAGTTCTGAGACCTGAAGTCTGGAACAACAGAGGAAGGATATTTTCCATCTCCTTTCAAGATACACTGTAGAAATAATTTCTGACTAAATCAGGCCTGCACAAATACTGTAAGATGGACAGAGATACCAGAATGGGACTGAAAGGCAGCAAACTTGAG
>VYZR01005200.1:22886-33355 GCA_013400675.1 Oxylabes madagascariensis
AAACCCAGAGCACATTTGGTTTCCTGGAATAAATCCTTGTAAGCTGGTACACTCTGATCTTGTGCTGCATTTTGTCCCTCAGTTTTAGCAGCACTGCAGTTTGGATTGCTATATCCTACTGTCTCTGTGGGGCTTCAGGTTCATAAACCAGTGAATGAATTATATTCATCCATTTGTTTAGTTTTATCATCTGTGGCAGATAGGATAAGGAAAATAACTTTGTGTAATAAGGAATCNGGGGAAGGGCTTGCACTGCAGTTCTCTTCCCTGCTGCATGCCACAGATTAATTCTGTGTGTTCAGTGCCATGGCAATAATCAGTGGTGACAGGTTACTGTAGGGACTGTGATGTCTCCAGTGAGAACCCCAGNAATGCACTGATTTGTGGCATTTCTGCCGCTTGTAGCTACAGCCACCCTTTAGGATTATTTCCTTCTTCTCAGCACTTCCTAATTCCTCTCCTCTCTCTCTGATGTTGTTGGTTCCCACTCAGCCATGCANTAAGGGATATTTTGAAGTTTAAATTTGGAGCATTTTCATTCTACTTAATGTTACTTAATTACCTAATAACAGTTTTTCCATCACAGAGCCAGCTGAGCCAGAGAAATAGGAGAAAATGCACAAAGGGAAAATGCACAAANTTGTAAGTGCATTGGGAACATTTGGACTGGATTGTTAACACAGTTTTGACTCCCTGAATGAGATTTAAAATGAAGACAAGGTGAGATGTTCCCATTTGACTCTGAATACTGGATCTGACAGGAGGTTGTTTATTTCTTTTTTGATTCTAATCTATAGTTCAATGATTCTGTGACATTGTGCCATGACTTTGCTGTTGCAGGCTGGCTCATTGCTGGAAAGTCAAACCTCTAACTCAAAACCTCTAGCTCTAAAGAAGTGAAAAATGTATGTGCTAATACAATGTATTTTATAGCAATTCCTGGAGTATGAGAGCTTGGAAGCACTGTAATCTGCCTGGAGGCCAATATCCCTTTCAGTTCATATGATATAATTAATCCTGCGCATTTTGTTTGATCTCCAGGCATTACTCCAGCTATTTGTCATGTAACACAACCCCTTCTGATCAAGCCCAAATCATCCAAGGTTTTATTGGCCAAGACCAACACCTTGGTTGCTAACCTCAAGATAATTGGCAAGCAGCAAGGACTGTGGGTTTCTAACTTCAGCACATCTCCAATGAACCACTTCATTTAATAACCAAGATGCATCCTGCCTTTGCTCCAGTGCCCGAGCAGTCCCAGAGCAGGGTCCCCTGTGGAGCAGATTTCAGCAGCCTCACTAATTAAGTTAAACTGGAGGAGGAGCTGGTCAGTTAAAATTAAAAAAAAAAAACCCCCCAAAACCCAAAAAACCAAAAACCAAAAACCAAAAACCAAAACCAAAAACAACAACAAAAAACCAAACCAAACCAAACCAACCAACCAAACAAACAAAAAAAACCCAACCAAAAAAACAACACCCACGTCACATATTGCTGTGTATGACTTAGATGTTAAGGATGGGATTAGAATTTGCAAGAGCTAAGACTCTTCAATATATTTGCATATATTATGTAAATGTCCTTGAAAATATATTGACATATATTAAACATGTGAACTCTTGTAATTTGTGGTACAATCTCTTACACTGAGAGAGTTTCTGTGTGGAAGCTAGTGAAGTACAGCTTGAAAATATGCATGGTAAATGTTTATATAATTAGCCAGACACACAAAGTGTAAGGCTAATTATTTTAATTGATTAATTTCAGTTGTGCAGACCAATTCTTAGAGTAATTACTTGACAAATCTTAATTGATCAGTTTACTTTTTTTGGAGGCATTATTAAAGATACCATTCCCTGTGGGATCTTCATTTGCAAGAGAAATATATATCATATATAGGTAACGTCCTGGACACTGGCACAGCACTCGCTGTTCAGGGACAAAGCACTGCCAGCCCCGGAGGTTTTCTCACCAGCCAGTATTAAAGGTGTTCGGATGAACAATGTGGAGAACAGCTGCCCCTGCAGAGAGTAATCCTCTAACATTCGAGTGCTTGTCTGAGCCTGGAAACGGCTGAGGAAAGAGCAGGAGCTGCTGCTGCACTGGCATGTGTGCAGAGGATGTGGAAGCATAGAAGGCAAAAGCTGTATTTGCTGCGTAGGAGCAGTCTGAGCTGCATAACTTTACTTAAAATGTAAGGTTTCAGGGAGCTTCACCAAGGAAACAACACTTTTCCCAGCAAAGTCATCAGGAAAATATTCCTACTATTTTGGTGGTGGCAGCATTTTGCCTAAAATCTTTGGGTGATGGCTGCATATCTTCAAAAAATAAGGCTGTGATTTGCTCCATGGATATTTGTGTGTGTACTATACACTAGTTAAAGAGGCAGGATAATAAAGTTTTTGGTTTGCTTTTGGTGTGATTGCATTAGCTCCAACTTTTTTCTGTTTTTCAACTAATGTTTCTAAAAACACAGAGTTCAAAAGCCAGTTCTACACAGGAAGGTTCATACTTAGTTCACAGTCGTTTTATTGTTAGTGAGATTAACTCATGGATTAGAAGTAGTGAACCCGCTAGTTTAATTCCCTTCACCACAATCTTCCTACCAAAATGCAACACTATTGTCTCAAATACAAAGACCTTACAAGAAAGAAATTAACTTAGGAAATGTATTTATTTCAAAGGGGGGGGGTGTGGTTTGTTTTTGTTTNACAAAATAATGTACTGAAAACCAGGGAGGAAAAATCAATCCGAGGCAAGAAGCAAGCATGAAATGCCGTAGCCCAAGTGGATAAAATGAGAAATAAGCAACTGAAAACAGAGACTTAGCATGGGAAACATTAAGCAACCTTATCTCTCTGTGTTGCTAGCAGCTCCATCTGTTACACACAGTAAAAATACTGAAACCAGAAAAGCAAACACAGCAACGAACAACTTTATTTATTGAAATAAAGATGCATAAAACAACACTCCTATATCAAAATGTCCTAGAGGAAGTAAACCAATCTCACCAACATGGTTTCCCAGCACTGGAAGAACTGTGAAGGGAATTGCTGGAGGCAGAGTGCTGCTTTTTTGGAAGTACTGATACACCCTGAGATACAGAGGACAGAAGGGTTTCTAACATAACAGAGGCTTTACATAAATTTTTCTAGTTTGCATTTTCTATAGCTATATTAGAGACCCTGGCTATTTTGTTCTCTTTTTTTGAAATGAATTGTTCTGAAAGTATATTGGTCAAAGTGATTTACCGTTTCCCTAGGAGACTATAAAGAGGGAATCTATTTTGATGGTTAATCATTAAATGGAGTCCTTTCCATTTCCAGGAACAGAACAGCTCCTAAAAGAAACAGTGACCGAAATGAAATGATCTGTATTCATGCAACCTTGGCTTGTAAATAAGCTGAAAGTCATGCAAGCAATGGCACATGTGAGTCAGGTACTCTCTGAATAAGCAACTGGAACCATTCTGTTTGCAAACAGTGAATTGGCCCAAATGGCACCTTAGGGAACAGGATGTTATCATCTGAGTGATCTAAAATCAGTTTTCTGCTATGCTTGCTGCAGATTACAACATTTTCTCTTCTGTGCACTCCTAGATAACTTAACTAAATTGAAAATTCACTTACTATGTCAATAATCACACAAAAGTATAATTTTTGTGGTTTTTTTCCTGTAAAGAAGGAGTCAACACTGTAGTTAAACAGACTGATCCAGCTCCCTTCTCCAGCAGTGTTGAAATGAGGCTGCAGAAACTGTAATAAGCATTGATACTTCCATTTGCATCATCTATTGCAGATTCCCTCAATCAAGGATTTAAATGAAATGAAATCTTTGCCCAAAGCAAAAATCAGTCCTACAGAGACAAATATATCATTGGATTTGATTCAGGCAACTGCCCATCTTCTGATCAAACAAAAAAATCATTTTCTTTTTAACCAGTTTCTTTCTCACCCAGATGTTGTCGGTGTTTGTATAAAATACCACACATAGTTATGCTAGATTTTATGGCATCTGCTTAGCTGAAGCAAATTTTGTATTTTTTTTTTGCAGAAATACAGTCAAAGAAATGTATGTGACTTAAATGCTTGCAGGACTAATGCTTGTGTGTTGATGTACGTATCCTTGTTCAGAGAGTTTTTAAATAGAGCCTCTGAAAAGGTCTCTGAATTCCAGTATAACACACCAGAATATGCTGAATTACTTAGCTGCATCACCAGCACGGCAAGTGTGTGTGGATATGTGTGTTTGTGTAATTCCCACCAAATTAAAAACAGGAAGCAAAAGGGGCGAGGCTCTGCTACACCGAACAGATGCCCAACTTTGATAACCTTGCTGACCACTTTACTGAACTTTCAATTAGAGCCCGGGTGCAGCCTTGCCATGAGCGTCGGCTCTCCACGCCTGTGGGATGTTGCTCTGAAGGCACTCCGTGCTCCTTTCAGGCTTCTGGCACTGCCTCATATTCACCACAAAAAAGGTCCAGATCCTGGGCTGAGGATGAACCCCAGCCTGGTTTCCCTGGAACGTGTTTGAGATGGATAATGATCAGAGACTCCTGAATATTAAGTGTTCTATTAACTGTTGTATTAAGGGTGTCAATTATACTGTTATTAATTGCTGTATTAAGAGAGTTATACTGTTTGTACCCAGTCTGTACCCCAAATCCCAGTTTCTCCTCCCCCTAAACTGTGGTCTGTAATCCCAGTTCTAGTCCCTTATTCCCCAGTTATTGGTTACAGGTTCTGTCCCCTAGAAACCCCCAAATCCCTCACCCTTTCCCAAGTTTAGCCTCCGCTGCTCCCCATCTACTCTCCACTTCCTGCTTCCCAAGGACTCCCCATCTGTCCGTCAAACTGTAACCACCGCCCAGTATGGAAATCACCGGGACTACCATAAGGCTTTGCTTCAGCTGAAAGTGTGATTACCACCAAAAACCCCTGGACNGCTGAAAGTGTGATTACCACCAAAAACCCCTGGACCACATGAGCCGACACCCACTATGGACAAATGGACAGTGACACTGAGCAAGAGAAGCCCTGGGACACCTACCAACAACTTTTGCCATCTCGCCATGACCTCAAAGGTGCCCAAAGAGAGAGACACCCCTGGACTGAGACCAGCCAAGAGAGCGTTTCCATGCTCCTGTGAGGACGGAAAGCCCAACTCTGCCTGCACTGCACTCCAGCAGATGAAGTTGTACAACCTCCTCCTTGGTGGTACTGTGAGCAGCGGAGAGGCGGTGTAGGCCATCCCCAGAGCTACTCCTGTTTAAATAAAGGCATAAAAAGGTGTTAACCTCGTCTCCTGCCCAGTTCATTCACAACAGTGTTCACAGCCTGAAGGGGCTCCAAAGCTGCCTGGATGCTCAGGGACAAAGCAGAGCCACGGCACACAGCCATGCTCCATGCTCTGCCCCACAGAGACCCGTTCTGCCCCATGATGAGCACAGTCTGAGGTGGGCTTGGCCCACACCAGGGAATGGCTGCCCACAGATTGCCCTGGCAATGGTCTGGGACCAGCACAGAGCAGCTGTTGTGGGCTTGAACATCTGCTGAAGACTGGGGCTTGGAAAGGGGGAATTAGGTGTATGGATATAAAATCAATGTTACTCCTTTGCTTACTAGGCCCAGAAGAATGGTCTCTAGGAGGTTTTATCTAGAGACACGATCTGAAAGATATGAGCCCAGCTCTTTTTACATGCAGCTTCTGCATCATTAAACTACAAAGCCTACTTAAACAAGAAAGTTGGGACTTTGCTTCCATAGTATTTTCCCTTTTCAGCAACATGAATAAATATAATTTAAGTTTTACTTTCTATTACATCAACATTTGGAATATGCTTGCTCCTGTCGTAATTCCTGCTCTGCATTTTGGAAGGAGCACAGCTAATGAACGAGTTTTGTTGCCAGGGTTTCACTAATCATTTTCTGCTCTAGGAAGCTGCTGGGAAATGTGAATGTGCCACGTTGCTCAGAAAGTCTTTATGCTCATACACTGCTTGTGTCAAGGTCTGTGGTTGGTCTCCAGCAGCAAAGATCTGTCTGAGCTTGCGTGGGTTGTGGAGGTTGCTAAAACCATCACTTTTTCTCCCCATTTAAAATATGAAGACATATTTTTCTCATGTATGCCCATTGTGCCTGAGCTCTACAGATAACTCTGCTTCCCTAGCTTCCCCTAGAGTTTGTGCTATTTGTTTGATGGGATTTTGTTTTCTTTTCCCAGCTATCAGTGATGCCTGGTCACTATAAAAGTGTGTACCAACCTTTTTCTGAGATTGGTGTTCCTATAAATCTTGCAGGTATTCATTTAACAGAATGATTTACATAATTTCCTGCACTCGCCTATGTATAACCTGCTCCAGTTTTGTAGGGATTGGTTTAAACTTGCCTTGTGCATCCATATCAGAGAAAATATTCCTTCAGATGCTGATGAATCTATGGTGATAATTTAATATAAGTAGCTTTGATGTGATAGGAGGGAGGCAGGCAGAGAAGTGATGCCTGTGACTTTGACCCCTTGTTGAACCTGTGGTGCCTGAGGGGAGACATCTCCAGTGCTGAGAAGTGCACAGGATCCTGTCTGAGTTGAGGTTAATCTCAACCCAAGTAAAATTTTAATGAATCTTTCCTGGTTTACTGCAAAATTTCAGGGTGTATGAACCCCACTTACCATTTGCACAGACAGGCTCCTTCTTCTCGGTTATCACATCCACCACACTGCATTTACAGAACTTCTGGCATTTACCTTCCATTTCCAGGAAACCTTCAGTCTGGGGACTTCCATGCTTATCCGATTTGTGGGCTTCTATAATAATTTATATAATATAAATTTATATAATTCTTTTTATAATTCCCAGAGACGTGAAGGGTCTTGAGTTGCTCTATTCATGAACTTGTCAGGCTTAGTGCATGGAAAAGGCTTGTAAATTGGTTTCTTTCTTTTCCACTGAGTTTGTTTTCCTGAGGACATCATTAGCAGATACAGGACAATTTTGCCTTTTCTTTTGTGGTGGGACAGGTACCGACACATTTACATGGATAACATCCTCCTGGGTAGGAACAAGCCCAGCTCTACAGATGCCTGGTTCAGCCTGGTGCTGCTGCTATGAATGGTTACTGATGAGTGAAATGCAGCACCTTTAGAGCCTCCATTTGAACTAATTAGTTTCACCACTGCTTTGTTGGTTGTAGTTGCTTTTATTTACAATATAGAGTACATGGACTCCTCTGCCTTTCTTTCTCAAAACAAAAAATTACCTTTTCTCCTTCCCTGTGTTGTCTGAAGGTAGGGACCACCCTCAGGGCAGGTATCAGTTGATGTCTACCACCTAAGGTCCTGCTCTTGACATTGCTGTGATACTTGTGGATAATGCACATGCACAAGTTCATGTACAAGAGACAGAAGAACCTGGGGCAGGACTCCTGATCTTCAGAGATGGTTTTATGTTTTACTTTGTTTATTGAGTCACTTTGTGTGTCCCTAAATTCTGACTGCTGCTTCTGGCATTACATACAGCATCTTTTGGTCAAGCTCTATTTCCCTTTGTCACATAAAGCCTTTGATGTCTTTCATCATAGACACAGTACAGCTGCACTGAAGCATGGAGTCCAAGTCGTTTCAAAGTACTTATTCTTGTTGATTTTTTGCTGTGGTATTAATCTTCTGTTTAACTTCCTCATTCTATTAAGATGTCCTCAATGCTGCCCAGCTTTAGGCATACAGTGCTCTGTTGAGAACTTTTACAGGTCTTGTGGACAGATGGTTCCTGGTTTCTGAGATTGCAACACAGCACTTCATAGGGTGTTAACATTTACTGCCACAGATAGTGAGAAAATTGCTTTCTGTTTATCTTTATCTATAATCTTATTTGTGAGAAAATAGTGGCTCAACCTTTTTAACCTTCTGAACTTCTGTATGCTTTCAGGCAGCTGCTATGTCTCACTGTCTTTCTTTTTTATCATCAACATGTTCATGAAGTGTTATCTTCTGCTCCCAAACAGAATTTCATTCCTCAGACTACTGTGACCGAATTCAAAATAGATAATATTTAATCTCTGCCTGTATGAGTAACAAACAGAGTATTTGTCTATCACTGGTCACAGTGAGTGCTGGATATACAACGTGAGGATTTCTTTTAAACAATGGATCCAGTTTGAGGAATGTGAAATATCTGTTATTTTCTTTTCACTCTGAAGTTCTGCTTTGGATCAGGGTTAGTAAATCATGTTTAGACTGAATGACAGAAATACTAGTAAAATGAAAAATAAATAAAAAAAGAAAAGAAAAAGCATTGCTACTCCTATATGGAATTTATAGTAGGCTAGACTTAGGTTAATCTTTTTTTAGTGTTAGCATTTTTTATTCTGCCACTCTATCTGTTTATGAAGTTATACCTAAAAGGTTAAGTAATGCTGCACCATAATATTGTGGCTTGTGTACATGATAGTATATCACAGACCAGATGCTCTACAGATGTAAATCAATAGGGATTCAGTGGCATCTGCAGAGCAGCACTGCTTTATTAATCAATATATCAACTGGAGATCTGTCACTTTATATGTAGAGATACATTCATACATAAAAGAACTATAGAAAATCCTACATATCCTATGTATCTATGTTCATTGAGTTGTCAAGTTCCTGACACTCGAAAAGGAGAGCTGATAGATGAGGTATGAGTGTCCAGGTGATTTTGTGGAACAGCACTTTTATTTTACAATTGACAGCACAGAGAAACAAATTCAGCAAAGACTCTGCTCCAGAAGTTTAATCCTGACAAGAAATGTGTGAATATATTACATTATGTGTGTATGCATGCAAATGTGTCTTTAGAGTGAGGATGTGCATGTGCATACATGTGTGCTATGCAATGTATATATAATATCAATTACAGTATCTGCTTCCCCTACAGCTGAACTGGGAACATGAACAGGAGCAGAAAATGTGTGAAAACAGCTGTCTCCAAAGAATCCCACTCTTCTCCTGACTGCAGGTTGCCAGTGTTTCCTAGAGACAGCACAAGCTACAAAGTTGTGCATTATTTAAGAGAAAGGCACATAAATCCCTCATGAGAATTCAACCCAAATGTGTTCTTTAAAGAGAGAGGTTGATGATGCTGATGCTTGATTGTATTATAAAGCTGTGCACCTTTCCATGCCAGCAGAGTATGTGCACTGAGCAGTCATTCAGTGCCTCAAAAACATCTGTGGCAAGATACCTGATTCAATTTACTCCCTCACCTTGCCAGGACTTTTGCAAAGCTTTTCATGTTGAACACAATGGGCTCTTCAGCTTCCTTCCTGAAACCCTTGGCAGCTCCACCAAATACTCCATTGCCCATGTCTACTGGAGGATATCAGCTACAACACAGACTGCAGGACAAAATGTACTGAGTACTGCTGATCATGCACACCAAGCAAACAGGGACTTGGTCTATTGGGATTCTTTAGCATTTGGTGTATGCAAGGATATTCATGGTGGTACCTCCTGGGTGGGGAATGGAATTGGAGGAGGTGACACTGGGGCACAGAATTTAAGGATGCCCAGCACAGCACATTGACCACAGCCTGCTACTGGTGCAGCTCTGGCTTAGCAGCCCTCTCTTGTGTGGTGCTGTTGGACGTGCTGCTGAGAAAATTGCACAGCCTTTTTGAGGCTGCCAGAACCCAAACTTTACCTCGGGGGCTGAGAAGTCTCTTAGCTTACAGGGTCTGTTTGAGGCTGCTGTCATTGTCAAGTGTGGGTGCAGTGACAGAGGTGTGTTCTCCCTGGCCGTTACCAAGACAGGAGTTCTGCTGACTAATCAGTGAGCTCCTGAAATGGTTGTTTTTGTACATTTTCTGCTTGGAGATTAAGCTGAGCAGAATGACAGCCCTTGATCTGCTCTCTGCTCAACACGAGGGAGGCAAATTAACACAGACGTGGGTGGAAGAATCAAGAACTGAAGTCTAAATCAAGAGGAAAGACAAGTTTTGAGATGAGCTGATAAGTGATACAGCAGGTTACGAGCAGCTAGGAAAGGAGGATGAAGAAGCACAAGAAAGGCCATCTCAGAATGATTGGTGAGTGCTCACTTTTTTGGGGGGATGTTTTTTTGGCTTGTTATGACCTCCCCCCTCTGCTGCATTGCCAGGACATCTCAGAAGAGATGTCCACTACTAGATTTGATGTACTGAAGCCACTGAGCACCAATGCATGCCATATCCTGTTTATGTGCTGGCCTAAATATCTCCATACTTCCTGGAAATTGATTCATCCACAGGGAGAGAAGAAAAAACATCCAGCAACACTGCAAGGATTCTAATGGGCTACAAAGCTAAATTAATATCAATAGAGTGAAAGTGGCTCAAGTTTGGAAAAACTGAAATACTCCAGCAATCAGTTTGAAACATTAATAAAGACAGAGGGAAACACACGAAACCATCTTTATGGAGTAAGGGAGTTAAAAGAGAAGTAACCTGCTGTAT
>VYZR01005225.1:0-11718 GCA_013400675.1 Oxylabes madagascariensis
CTGACAGCCCGGGCCGGAGCCGGTGACTCTGACAGTCCGGGCCGGGTGGCTCTGACAGCCCAGGCCAGAGCCGGGTGACTCTGACAGCCCGGGCCGGAGCCGGTGACTCTGACAGTCCGGGCCGGGTGGCTCTGACAGCCCAGGCCAGAGCCGGGTGACTCTGACAGCCCGGGCCGGAGCGGACCCGGCCGTGTCACCTCGGTAGCGGTGCCGGTGTGCGGGACAGCTGGCGTCGCGCTGACCCCCCGCCCCAAGTGTCAGGAACATGAAACAAAACTCCAAAGGTGTGCGTTGTCTGCTCTGGCAAACAGAGAAAGTAAAATTTACTTTGCAGCGTTTTTATCTATAACGTGCTATGTCTATTACATGCAACCTATATCTACTCCTTTCTACAGAATCACAGACTTGTTAGGGTTGGGAGGGACCTCCGGAGATTCCCTGGTTGAAACCCCCGCCACAGGGTGGTTGTTCCATGTCTCAAGAGAGGGAGACTCCGTGACTTCCCAGGGCAGCCTGTTCCAGTGCACTGCCACTCTCAATGTAAAGTTTTTCCTCGTGTTTAGGTGGAACATTTTTTTGTTTTAATATATGGTCAATACATCTTGTCCTGTGGCTGGGCACCACTGAAAGAGTCCAGCACCATCCCGTTGGCACCTGCCTTTGAAATATTTATACACATCAACGAGATCTCCTCTCAGTCTTCTCTAGACCAAACAGGCCCAGGTCCTGTAGTATCTCCTCATTAGATGCTCCAGACCCCTCATCATCTTTGTTGCCCTTCACTGGACTGTCTCTAGTACTCCTTGTGTTTTTTGTACTGAGGAGCCCAGAACTGGACACTGTACTCCAGATGTGGCCTCACTAGGACCAAGTAGAGGGAGAGTATCAACCTCCGTTGACCTGGTGGCCATACTCTTCCTGTTCTCTTAGTAGCATTTTTTGTCCCTCTACACATAAAGTTGGATTGAGCTGTTGTTACCTTGATTCCTTCATCCCAGGCTATAAAGACTGATGCTTTTAATTTTGGATTCACAAGTTTCTGCTTCTGGCCAAATTCAATGGCCATACTTGCTATATTGAATGCTGCTCTGCTGGAGGGGTGGTGTGTGTCACAGCAATACTCAGAGGCAGTAGTGTCCCAGGCTGCATCCCACATGGGGCATTGGGGAGGCTCAAGGTCGTACACAAAGTAAATGGCTGCTTTGGATGCATCTTAAGTTTGGTTTGAAGACAATGTAGAGATCTCAAGCTAGTTTAGGTGCTTGAGCAGGAGAGTTCTACAATGCTCAATTCATTCTGTTGGAACCTGTTGCTCTGAAAATCAGAGTAAATTAAATTGTGTCCAGCTGCACGGCTGAGTCTAATATAATTCCAGTACTCAAAATGTTTGTATGCCTTCAAACTACACAGCAGCTACAATGTAGTTATACTGCTCTCAATGTACCTGGGGTAGAATGCTGACAACACAAAAATTGCAGGTCTTTGCAGAAACACCTGTTTTAGGAAAGCTGTCACAGTCGCTGGCAGCTTCATCAGTACCTCAGCCTCTGTTGCCTGATCAGCCTTCATGTTTTTTGAAGTCAACTGATGAAAATGGTCAGCAACAGACAGATGAGCTATGTCAGGGCACACTGCACATACTCAAATATTAAGAAGAAAGAGCTGATCCTTTACACTCAAAAATTAAGAAAGCAGATTTAATCTTTTCTACCTCTGACTGATCCAGAATGCCATTATAACCCACTAAGGCTACTTAGATTCTCTAAGATTCGTTCCCTCTAAATACAACAAATCCAGTTCCCTATTCTCTTGAATCCTAAGGTTGGATAAGGCAAATAGCTTCTCATGAACTCAGAGTGTGTAACATATACACAGGCCTGCTCATCTATCAATAAAATTGCACAGAAAATGCAGCAGGAAAAAACCTCAATTCAGGGAACTACGTATTTGCTACTATATATATTTTGTTAATAGGAATTCTCCACAATTTGGATAAAAGTACCTATTTCCTAACTCCTGAAGTAGTTTACTTCAGAGTCATTTGATAGTTGACCATGATTAAGCTTTTCAATTGTGTGCAATTTTACAGAAAAATCTATTGTTAATTTTCTACTTAAAATATTTTATCAGATTTAGAACTGAGTTCTTAAATTACTATTAAGTCCTCTTTGATAAAATACTGTGAGCTCATAGTTCTATCACAGCAGGTCATGATGTGTATTCCAGAGCTCCCATATGAGGTGCAGCAAGTATTCTGGGAAAACTAGTGCTCAGAGCTGTGGAGAGGGGGCTGCAAGGAAAATAAAAATTTCTGGATTCTAAAGCATAACACAGAAAAGAATTTTCACTGAGATTTAGTTTTGCACTTGGAAATTGTAGCTATACGGGAAAACATACAAATATTTGCAGATTCCAATACTTAAGATAAAGAAAAGGAAAAAATCTGGATCTTGAAGATTTGAAAAGAGCTGTTGTGATCCTCTATCACAGTGGGGGTTGGATTGTAATATCTAGAATGTATTTGTATTCTATGCTGTTACAAGATGTTTTACCTCACAGTGGTTTTTACTGAGTGCAGATCAAGATAAAGACTGAGGACGGTGAATGACTGGGCTAGAATTGTTTTTAATGGAAATGGAAAGAAACAGGGATGTGATTGCACCACTGCCTTCTCAGTTTTACTCCAGTAACAGGGGTGAGAACCTGAAATGCTTATAAAATGTAGCTAGGAAACAAAACCTTGTACTTTGGTAGAGTCTGGTATGGCGTTGGTGTGGAGCTTCTTCTGGAGCCCAGTGCTTTCATAAGTGTTTTTCTGTCCTCTGCCCTGCCTCCCTCTACAGAAAGGCAAGGTGACATTGCTCTTTCCATTTTACAAGGACTCAGAATTAGACATGTCAGAAGAAAATATACCTATGCATATATAGAGCAAATCAAATAATTGCATCAATGCAGATGCAGTTTTCCATAGCTACCACGCATATTAAAACCCATGGAGTTCTGTATTTCAAGGTGTCTTTTCTCTTGAATTGGAATCAAGAAGATAGGACAAAAATCTGCCTAAACTGTACTTTATGAAGTAATGGAGGATGATACATTATATATATGTTTTGGCTATGTTTTATCATCCTACTTAAACAAAAAATTGTTTCAATTGATTGAACCAGTAAAGAAAGTGGAAACAACTAATATTATTTATGAAAAACCAAACCAAACGATGCAATGAAACTGAACACTTATAGATGGGGAATTGTAGGCAAACAGGGCAGAAACTCTAGAAAAAAAATCTCTTGATCTGTAGCCATTTTTTCTCCTTCACTCCTAAAGACGGGTAAAATTTAGTCTTTTGCTTCCTGCACTCTTAGTGTGTGCTGTCATAGACATATCTAAGAGACACATGATGATCTGAGATTACCACAAGCATGTTTGGAGTCTTAGTTTGTATCTGGGTGGTGTGGATATGGTGCTACTTTTTTACTTCAGTCCACATTCTTCCAGCAAATGGAAAAAGAGCTTTGCCCAAAGCTCTAGAGTAATGGCCTCAGGTAGCCCTTATGTAGGCGTAAGAAAAGAAAAGTAAAGCCTGCTTGTTCAGGAAATGGAGCTGGTCTTAGATCTTTTGGCTGTATCTGTGCTAGTAAATTAAATATGCTACTTATAGAGATGTTTGTTTGACATTAAAACCACCAAGAAGCACAGAATTTCTGTCCAGAACACAGAACTGATGTCCAGAACTGCACATATCTCTGCAGCCAAAACCTCTACTTCTGGCAGAGACCACCTGTTGTAGGTGGACAGCTGAACACAGTGACCTGAAGGGTAATGAGAAGGAAGGCTGCTGGTCATGAAACACACAGGAACCATCCTAATAGTTTGATGTCAAGGATGACCATGTCACAGCACTGTTCAATTTACTGGAAAATAGATATTCTAAAAATACAAGGCACTTATTCCCCACCAATCTATATTCATTGAGCTTTGAGAGGGGAGGATGAAAGGAACCCCATCTGCGTATTAGGCATATTGCTTACTACTCCTAATCACATTTCTTGTTGTGCAGATGCCATCAATTTGAGGATTTTATTTCAACACAGAATAGATGTGCAGAGTAAGTTTAAGATCTCCTAGCTCTTTGTCATGGTTTAACTCAGTTGGCATCTAAGTACTGTGCAGCTGCCTGCTCATTTTCCCCAGGTAGGGAGAAAAATCAGGGAAAAAAAGTAAACTTGTAGATTGAGACACAATATAATAATACTAATTATAACAATATTAATTATATCTTCAACAACAATAGTAATGAAACAGAGAGAGAGAGGAATAAAACGCCAGAAAGGCAAGGGATACTCAAATGCAGTTGCTTACCACCCAGTGACAGATGTCCAGCCCATCATCCTGCAGCTCCCAGCCAGCTCCCCCCAGTTCATACCCTGGCCATGTTGGTCTATGTATGGAATATCCCTTTGGCCAGGTCAGGTCAGCTCTCCTGGCCATGCTCCCCCAGCTTCTTGGGCACCTGATTGCTGCAGAGCACGGGACACTGAAATGTTCTTGGCTATGGAAAGTATTTAACAATAATAACAAAAATAGCAAAAAAGCAACGATAAACAACAATTTCATTTTAGTAGTGAGCAAAGCAGCTTCCTTTTGGTGAAGCTTACAAAAACTGGAAGATTTATCGCAAGATGTTTTATCCAGATTTACAGACGTATGACTTACACATGCGAATAATTACAGCACTGTTAATTACACAAGATATGTACACAAGAGATGGTGTAATGTGAATACTTTAATTTAGGAGATTTTTACGGAGGTCATCTAAGGAAGGCTTCCTATCAGGGATCTACCTTAGCCTGCAATCTTCAGCCCTCCTTAGGTTTTAACATCTATGGGACGGATAACCCTGGTGTGAAGGGAGTGAGCCCTATGCTCAGTTAAAGGCACAACTTTCCCAGGAAGGTCTTCTTGCTTAAAGAGAACATCTTTCTGATCATCTTTGTACTGAAATGGGATTGCCCAGTTGTTTTATAACTGAAAACAACTGTTACTCAGCTATGCAAAGAGAAACAGACGACCAAGTACGTACTCTGTATGCCCTACAAGGAGGAAGTATTTAATGAAAATGTAGGTATGTAATTCAATTATAAACAATTAAGAGCCTAGTAAGAAAGTTTCTCCTCAGCATTGCACATTGCTAATTTTCATTTTATAACATTGGCAGATATGTCACACATTATGAAGGAAAAAACATTGTGTTTTTCTGTGTCTCTCAAAATATTTTAAATGCATACACAATATGCATTCAAAAAATACTTTCACAAAACTTGCCTTTACTTATTAAAGATATGCTATTAGCCTTTCTGGCAACATTGCTATCGTGTAATAAGGGATGTTGGTTTTGGGAGAAGTGGGGGGAATATTTCCTAAACAGGAGGCCTGGTACTTATGTTTTGAGGGCGTTTTGCGTATGTCTTTTGAGCCAATTTGTAATAATTACAGAATCACAGAATCCTTTATGCTGGAAAAAAACTCTGAGATCATAGGGTCCAGCCTTTGATCACCACCTTGTCAATTAGAGCAAAGTTCCATGTCAAGTAATTTCTTGAACTCTTCCCAGCTTGACGTTGCTCAGACAGGACCTGCCTTTCCTAGACCCGTGCTGGCTGGGCCTGATCCCTTGGCTGTCCTGTGTGTGCTGTCTGATGACACTTCAGATGATCTGCTCCATGAATTTGCTGGGCACCAAGGTCAGGCTGAGAGGTCTGTAGTTCCCTGGATCCTCCTTCTGGCCCTTCTTGTGGATGAGCGTCATATTTGGTAACCTCCAGTCAACTGGAACCTCCCCAGTTATCCAGGACTGATGATAAATGACAGAGAACGGCTTAGCAATCTCTTCTGCCAGCTCCCTCAGTACCCGAAATGACCAAGTTCACAGCAAGTATCATCACTGTCTTTAAAAGAGTTCATAAAGATACACATGCTTTCAAAAACTTAGTACTTTGCACACTGATGAGCAAAACTTGCAGAAAATCCTTACAAAAATGGTTTTCTTCACTTCACTTGGATATGCAAAGTTTCTAAATTAATCTAGTAATTAAAATGGGGGAAATAAAAAAAATGGCACAAGTTGGTTCCAATACAGATTTTTTAAAGGAAAAAGGGCTAAAGCAAATAAAATTGCTACGAAGCAAAATAGCATTAAACTGAGATCTGCTTATATTTAGGTATGTGCAAGATCTTGATATCATGCCAGTTATCTGGTTTCCATATTTCAAATTTAATATGCTCTAAGTTCCCAAGTTAGCAAGGCTAATTTTAGGGAAAACACAGAAATTTCACTTAATAGAGAAAAGAGTAGGTTACAGACAAGCATCTTAGGAAAATTAGTTACTTGGTATTGAATATTTAGTTCACAATTCCTTTTTATCTAAACAGTTTTTTGTCATAGAAGTTACTATTTTGAGCGGTTTTTAAAATTTAGAACAGTGAATATTCACTTGCTGTATCCACTTCAAAGGTGGCAGAAGTTGAGTACATTTAGAATTCAGATGTCTAGTATTTTGGAGAAGATGTATGCCATGACTTTGTCCTTCAACAGAAGAAATGTAATGTAGGCAGCATTCATCTGGGACATATTTGAAGAACAGTTGCACCCTTTTAACCTCTATTTATTATCTCTCATGATGAGGAAGGAATACTACTTAATGGAGATGAACCATTCAATTGGTTTCAAATAGCCCTTAGCTTTATACTGCACAGTGTTTATGGAATGTGTTATTGGAGATGGATGCTTTTACTGTTGAAGGGGAAAAAACTACTAGTCAGGCTATTTTCAATTACAGTATGTGTGAAAAACCTGACATGGAGAAACTGCTCTTTTAAAAGCTTGGTTCCAAAAGAGTTTCTATCTCTAATTAGCATAAAGAAAATCATGGCCTCCCAGTTCTTGTCCTGGCTTTTTACTAGCGTCACCAAGATACTGATTATTTGAGATAGGAATAGACATTATCTTGAGAGAGGTAAAATGATCAATTTATTTCAATAATGTAAGTCAAATTTATATCAGTCAAAATTAATACTGAGGTATTACTTCAAAATATGGGCTGCTAACTACAGCTTTATTGAAGCATTTGCCCAAAATTCTGCTCAGGTCAAAGTCAGTGGTAATTTTAATATAAAAGTTTTTCAGAAAATAAGGAGTCAACAAGCACTTACGTTTTAATTTCCAGACCTGTCTGGTACTTGCTTATTATATTAAATGCATTGGATGCAGAGATGTTAAGAACTCTTGAAAAATCAAATAACTAGAGGTTATATATAATATGTAATGCAAATAATAACGGGCAATTATTTAATACAGTCAAATCCCTTTGTCTTATTTATGTAGACAGACCCACTGAAATCTGGAATAAATTGGTAATGTCACCTTACTTTTCTTTCCTGGAAGGTATAATACATAAAAATAGACAAGCCCAGATACTTTATACTAGTGTTCATCATGTTACTGCAAATGATAATGACTAGATGTTGCTGTGCACTTTTGTATACTGCTTCCATTCTTTTCATTTTACTATTTAAAATGTAAGTAAACATGCAGCTGAAAGTTATTTAAAACTTTGCAGTAAGGACTGTTCATTAGAACCGTGTTTGTATGGAGAAACTCTCATTGTGTTTGGGAGCTGATTATACAAATAATCATTTGCTGAGAACAATATACATTAGATTTGGGGGTTTTATTATTAGCATTAGGTGACCGTTTGGTTTCTAATTTTTAAATATTGGGCTCACTGCATCAGAAGCTTTCTGGATCAAATATGTATTAATCAGACTTAAACCTCTTACACGAAAATTTTGATTTTGTCTTGCTGCCTGATCCTTTGGTTTAGATTGGTTGTATATTGGGCATACTAGGTTTTTAAGAAAAGGTGAAGTGTTTTGTACATCTTCTGGAGTGACACAAAATGTGTTATGTAGTAGGAAATTAATTATGTTTCTATGTACTATATTTTTCTATAGTATTCCCTTAATTAACAATCTCATACTCATGCGAGTACTGTACTCATGTAAGTATCTTGTATTCCACTACTATAAATTGAAATGCTTTGGCATTTCAAGTACCTGCCAAGATACATTTTTGGTCTCATACTTGAACCCATCAGGTGAGAAAGGAGAGGTGGTGGAGTGTCTTTGTACCCTAGGAAGTGTTTCAACTGTACAGAGCGCAAGGATAATGATGTCATAAGTTTGAGTCCTAATGAGTAGGAATCAAGGGGATAGCCAACAAGGCAGATATCCTTGTGGTAACCTATTCAAGTCTACCTAAGCAGGACGAAGAGGCAGACAAAGCATTCTACAAGCAACTGGAGGGTATCTCATGATCACTGGCCCTTGTTATTGTGGGAGTCTTTGCTTTAACTTGCTGGATCTCTGCTGGAGACTCAGCACAGCAGAGAGAAGGCATTCTAGGAGGTTCCTGGACTGTGTGGAAGAGTGGAAGACAATTTCCTCACACAGATAGTGTGTGTGAGCCAGTGAGGGAAGACCTCACTGGACCTGCTGTTTGTGAATAGAGAAGGGGGTGATGTGGGTGATGTGGTGGTCAGAGGCTGTCTGAGCATAGTGACCACAAAATGATAGCTTTCAATTCTTGGTGAAGGAGCTTCCGCCTTGGCCTACCAGAGGCCAGACTTTGGCCACCTCAGGACAGTGGTTCAGAGAGTCCCTTAGGAAACACTCCTTAATAACAAAAGCATCCAGGAAGTCTGGACATACTTTAAGAAGGAAATCTTAAAGGCACGAGAGCATCCCATCCCTATTTGCCAAAAGATGAGCTGGAGGGGACAGGGAGAAAAAATACTGGCCTGGCTGAATAGGGGGCTTTTCCTGGGACTCAGGGTAAAAAAGAGATTTTATTACCTTTGGAAGAAGGCAACTCGGAAGTGTACAAGGATGTTATTAGGTCATGTAGACTGAAAATTATAAAGGCAAAGCTCAGCTAGAACTCAATCTGGCCACTCCTGTGGAAGATAACTAAAATTTTAATAAAAAAATTAACAACAAAAGGAGGACCAAGGAAAATCTCCATACCTTATTGGATGGAGAAGGAAACGTAAGTAAGGATGAGAGAAAGGCTGAGGTAGTTAATGCCTGCTTTGCCTCAACCTTTAACAAGGAGACAGTTATTATCAAGGCAACCAGCCCTGTGAGCCGGTAGACAAGGACAAGGAAGAGAATTGTGCCCTTCTCAATTAATGAGAAGTTAGTGATCTAATGAACTGCCTAGACACTCAAAAGTGTAGAGGGCCAGATGGAATCCTCCCAAGGATACTGAGGGAGCTGGTGGAAGAGCTCACCAAGACACTCTCTATCACTTACCAACAGCCCTGGCTAACCTGGGCGTCCCAGTTGACTCGAGTGGAGATCGGCCAGCGTGACACCTATCTATAAGAAGGGTTGGAAGGAGGTTCTGGCACTGGTGCCCGACAAGATTATGGAACAGATCATCTTGAGTGCTATAGTGCAATCACACGGCATGTGCAGGACAGCCAAGGGATCAGGCCCATCCAGCATGGTGTCAGAAAAACTAGGTCCTGTTTGGCCAACCTGATATCCTTCTATGACCAGGTGACTTGCTTAGTGGATGAAGGAAAGGATGTGGATGTTGCTAACTTGGACTTTAGTAAAGCCTTTGATACTGTCTCCAATGCCATTCTCCTGGAAAAGCTGGCAGCCCATGGCTTGGACAGGTGCTCTGCTCACTGGGCACAAACTGCCTGGATGGCTGAGCCCAGAGGGTGGTGGTGAGTGCAGTCACACCCAGCTGGTGGCCGGTCATGGCTGGGGTTCCCCATAGCTCAGTGCTGGGGCACTTCTGTTTAATATCTTTATCAGTGATAAGGACGAGTGGATTGAGTGTGCAACCTCAGTGTTGCAGACAACACCAAGTTGGGTGGGAGGGCTGGTCTGTTGGAGCACAGGAAGGGAGGGATCTGGACAGGCTGTGATAAAAACACGGGCAGGAAATCTGTTCCTTTTAAATGCCTTTATTGGAATCAGCGTGGGGTTGGGGGCCCGACGGGTCGCGCTCACGCCGCCGCTGCTCCCAGATGCGACGCGGAGGAGGAGGATATTCGGCTTTGTCCGCTGGGGTGCAGTGCAGGCAGAGCCGGGGCTTCGTCCTCGTGGGAGTGGCAAGGAAGCTTGTCGTGTGCTCGAAGGTCTAGAGGTATCAGACTCTGGGTGGTGTCTTTGAAAGTCATGGCGAGGGATGAAAACTGTCCAACATGGAAAGAGGGGTAGCTCTTCTCCTACACAGTCTATCCATGCTTATCTGGGCAATCTTTGGTGTTCTAGTTTTGGTAGAATTTCTTTTGTTTTGGGAACTCTCTCCCAGCAGGTACTGGGCTTTTCCGATTTCCATATTCGCTACATTCCTCCTCCTTTAGCCCCCGGGTCGCCATTCCAAGGAAATAGCAGGGCTCGGGCAAAAAAAGAAAAAAAATCCAGACAGGGAAAAAACAGAGTTACAGTTGGTTAACACTAACACAGAAAACAATTCTCAACAAGGAACACTGAACTTATAACAGCTTTTAACCAATTTTGAACAGCTTAAACTCATTTATAACAGCTGGATTGATGGACTGAGGCCAGTGATGTGAGGTTCAGCAAGGCCAAGTGTTGGGTTGTTGGTTCATAGCTGGGCCAGGTGGCAGAGCACTGCCCTGACTTTCCTGTTCATGGTTTCAGGCTTGGCATCAGGCTGTGCATATAACTAAGAGACACAGGGAATGCTCTCACACCCTTCCTAGGAATCCTCACTTTTGCAGCACAGGCAAATAAAAGGACAAACAATTTCAAGGATGAGGAGAAAGGAGATTTCACTACAATCAAGATTATGATGGGAACCTAGAAAAATGCTGCTGGTGTTAGAAATCAGAACTGGGGTTTAACTACTTACAGTTGAGCTGAAGATTAATGTGACCATAATTGTTTCAGAGCTTCTGTTAGTTTAAAGATGAAATTATCATGTACTGTTTCTACTTTATTTTCTCAGCTGTTGATTTTTAGTAAAGTTTCTGGTAGTTGTTGCTTTTGTTATAAATGAGATAGCCAATTCTTAATAATAATGATTTATTGTAACAATAATTAGAAAAATAGGTTCAGCCACAATAATCAATTTGTGCATCACCGAGCCCGGGAATTGGTGTGGGGTGTCTCCCAGAGACCAGCATAAAGCTCAGCCCGGACAGTTCACCAAAGATGGGGAGTTCAGGGTACACTTTTATACTGTTACAAACCAAAAAGATACAACAAGTTCATTTTAATTTTAAATGTCCCTTCTATACAGATTCATGGCTTGCAGGAACTATGTGAATGCTTGAACAGTCTTTTGTTAATTTTCTGGAATGGTGGATCATCTCTCGGGGTCTCGTGGTGATGTGTTTTAAATGTCTTTGTCCGGTCCCGGGATTCTTGTGTTATGGGTGTGTGGTGATGACGTGGCACGACGTGGGGCTCCAGGCATGACTTGATATCTGAAAATCTTATTTCGGTATCAGCCCGAGGGTTCTTCTTTTCAGAGTTGTGGGGAGTGCTTCATCACGAGGAGATGATTTCATCACCGGGAGATGGTTATCTTAATTGCGTCCGGGTGGGGAGGTGGCTGTTGACTAGAGCGATTAGTCTTTTGTCTTTTGCAGAGGACCCTCAGAGGCCCTTGGT
>VYZR01005230.1:0-34461 GCA_013400675.1 Oxylabes madagascariensis
AAAAAAGAAGAAAAAATACCCCAGCAGCTGTGACACGCTCCACATTTCCACATTTATCATTTAGTTTCTGATCACAGGTTTTACCAGAAGAGTCAGGATGACTCAGGTGAAATCCAGGGCCCTGCAGCCAGCCAGGCTTTATTCCGTTTTATTGCCCCAGGCTTTGATCAGGAACAGGAACTGCTGTACCAGAAGGATTTGGAGCCCTGAACTGCATCCCTCCTCCTCCCCTGACACCCAGCTCATTTCCCAATCCTCTGAGGACGTCCAAATCCTCTCTTTGAACCAGGCAAGTTCCCTCACTACAAACATCCGTGGGTCTCGGCAGAAGGATTGCGCTTCCCTTTGGATCCCGGCGGAGCAGACACGACTCAGAGGGCTGGATGGAGTTCCCGAGGAGCTGAGCTTCAAACCACTGAGACCTAATCATCCATACAGAAGAGGGGTCAGCAAAGGGCATCTAAGCATCTTGGCCCCCCCGAGTCTTTGCTCTCTTTGTTTTCTTGGAAAAGAAGAAGATAAGCTCCCTCTGGAGTCAACCCTGACTTTGTAACTGCCTGAGCTTAGCTGCTGTGGGAGCTGGTTGTAATTTTTCTCCTATTTATGTGGCAAGAAGGGCAGTTTCCAGCTTATTTACCAGTGTGATCACTGCCTGGCTGCTCAGAAAACCACTTTTTCTGAGGATGTTTGAGCAGAGGTTGCACACAGAGGAGCTGATGCCAGCAGCTCTGTTAAGGGCCTTTGCCAGCACGGAATTAGTAGGTTCAGGTAATTGGGATTTGTGCCAGGTTGTGGAAGGACACAGCCCAATTTCCAGCCACAGCGGAGTCCTCTCCCTCTGAATCACCACCCCACATCTGCTGGGTAAGAAGAAGCACTAAGGCTTGGCATTTTGGGTTTCTGAAGTACCTTATGATGAGATTTTATTGATAGTTCCCTGTTATTTACACCCCATGTTCTCATTAAGCCTTCTCAAATAAGTTTTTCTTTGCTATTTATGAATGCATACCAAAAAAAAAAAAAAAAAAAAAAAAAAAAAAAAAAAAGAAAANAAAAAAAAACAAAAACAAACAAACAAACAAAGAAAGTGAACTACAGACTATAAACCAGAGGAATCAATGAATATGTAAGGTTGGAAGTGACCTCTAAGACCAACAAGTCCAACCACTAACTCAGCACTGCCAAGGCCACCACTAACCCATGTCCCCAAGTGCCACATCCACAGGATTTTTGAACACTTCCAGGGATGGTGATTCCACCACTTCCATTGGAAGCCTATTCCAATGCCTGACCACCCTTTCAGTGAAGAAATATTCCCTAATATCCAATCTAAACCTCCCCTGGCACAGCCTGAGGCTGCTTCGTCTTGTCCTGTCCCTGTTCCCTGGGAGCAGAGCCCAATCCCTCCTGGCTGTCCCCTCTTGGTAGGGAGTTGTGCAGAGCCAGAAGTTCCCCCTGAGCCTCCTTTTCTCCAGGCTGAGCCCCTTTCCCAACTCCCTCAGCTACTCCTCACAGGACTTGTGCTCCAGACCCTCCCCTAGAGGGAATGTGCCCTGTTTTTCTCTCCTCTGCTTGCTTAAAGCTTCGAGGATATTTTCACTGTTTAAAGAGAAGAAATTCTTAAAGATCAACAAAACAGGGAGTGCAAAAAATCCTGATACTGTGACTTGAATTGTTTTCAAATGTAGAATAAGGTTTAGAGGAGGTGAAAGCCCTGTGCACCCACTAAAGGGTACTGGGGGGGCCCTGAGAGAGCCAGGGGATGCTGCTGGGGGCCAAGATCCTTGGGAAAGCCCTTCAGAGGCTTCTCTTGTCTTTGAAAGTGGGGAAAATATCAAACGGGGGCAGGATGGAGCAGGTCTGTGTTCAGGCTCCTGCTCCTTGGCCTGCTTTAGTCTGTTGAGCTTCCCCGTGGCTTTTGGTGGCATTGAGTGGGACCCAGCTGGGAAGGGCTGGAGTGTGGGCCTGATATTTTTGGGTCTGAGAGATTTCAGCCTGCTAACAGCTGCTAATTTCCCTTTTTCCCAAGGGAAAATTCCTCAAGAAAGCTTCTACTCAAAACAATCTTGCCAAACAACTATCCTTTCTCCAAACAATCTTTCTCCAGGTGGTGTTTTGCCTTTCTAGTTATCAAAAGAAAACATTTTAGCTGTTTTCTTGTTTAACCAATGGGTTTAGAGAGGTGTTGCTCCTATTTTCCAATCATGTTAAGTCTGTATCAGAACACCTTATAAAAAGTAGTAAGAATTAGACAACAAAGCCTTCTTTTTATGCTCTTTGCCTTCTGAAATATATGGAGTGTCTCATCTTTTTCTCGTGTCCTACAATGACACTGGAGCATCATTCCCTGTGTGCAAAAGGTGCTTCTCAGGGCTGGAAGAGTGGAGTTCCCCAAAAGAAACCTCTCCATGCCAAGGCTAAGGATCAAATACCCTGGGCAGTTCTCACTGGGGCAGATGAAGCCATCAAAAAGGTGTTCCAAAAGGAATTTCTGTGCCAACCGCTGCTAAAAAGCTGTCAGAATAAATAGAAATCATGCACAGAAGACACCTGCTTTTCCTCTGTTGGCTACAAAATGGGATCATTCAGAACTGGGCTCAGAGCTTAAAATTAGGGATGATGAATTCCACTCCCTCAATCCGGAGACCTGGAGCATCATTAACGGCTCAAGCAGCAGAAGAGCAAAGCAGATCAATCCTGCTGTGAACAGCGAGCCAGGATGTGGCCCCTGTGTGATCCTGGAGTAAGAGCTGAGCCCACAGAGGCAATGGATGGCAACATCCCAGCCTAGGGACATCCTTCCCATGCCCTGGGAACGCAGCCTGAGATTTATCAGCCCCTGGAATCACAGTGCGTCAGTTGGAAGAGTGAATCACGAGCAGTTTAATTCTATTACCCAGAATAACGAGCAGAATTGATTACAGGCTCCTAAAATACTAATCTGTTACAGGAGGATTTGTTGCTCCATAAGGACAGAGGATCCCCAGGGTCTGAGGGGTTTTCTGCAGATGGGATCTGCACTTTCACCTTCTTGGCGGGGCCTCACGTTTTAGGGATGAGACCGGAGGTGGAGGCAGCAGTTCTGCCCTGCCCCAGCTTTCCTTTCCTGCCCCCACAGAGCAAGGACACAGCATCTCTTGCCAATGGGCCTTTCCTCCCCCAAATGTGGGAAACTTCAGAAGGATTGGCCTGGGTGGGCTGTAGCAGGTGAATTCATATTTATCCATGAGAAACCAGACATGAAACAAAAGTCTCCTGGCTCTCGTGGACCTGTTCCCAACAGAAGCTACCTGACATCAGCCAGGATGATCTTTAGGTCCCTCCATTCCATCCCATTCCATAACCAAGGGTGGCTTTGGACTCACAGGCAAACGGGAACAGCAGCCGTGTCCCTGCATCGCTCCCCTCAATTGCTCCTCGTTGTTATTACCCCAAGTTATCGATAATGTGATTTGGAGGCCAGACTGTTCCCTGGCAACACATGGCTTGAAACTATTCCTGCAAATTTTCCCTGCCATTTGTGTCCAATTGAGTCAGGATCAAGTGGCTCTTTTCACAGCCTGGGTCGGTATTTGTGTTTTGCCTGCCTCTAAGTAAATTATTTACGATTAAATTTGTTTGGCAGCATTCAGCTGAGCGCGTTTAGTGCAACAACCAGGCAGAGGGAGAAGCCAGATCTGCTGTTCTCTGTCAAAGAACAACATGAGGCACCCACTTCGCCACAGACAGCTCTCACAACCCATCTCCTCCCTGGATTATCCAGCCAGGACCACCAAGTCACTCCATGACCAGCAGAGTTACGTTTTTTGGAAGGAAGCTGAGGTGCATCTCATAGCCAGAGGACCTCTGAGAGGGGAAATCTTGTCCTAATACAGGTTCTCCCTTGCCCAGCTCCACCCTGAGAGTCCAAGAGTGATGGATCCATCCTGACTCTCCCATCCCACAGAATCACAGAATCATTTGGCTTGGAAAAGACCTCTAAGATCACCAAGCCCAAACACCAAACCCAATCACTGGGATTTCTAGCACAACCAAAGAAAAAATATCAGATGCCTTGGCACAGTTTCCAAGTTCCTGGTTTTCCAGCAGAAATTCAAAATTTCTGGATGAATAAGCATTCCTGAAGACTTCAGTGAAATTCTATGAAATTATTTAGCAACGTTGTTTAAAAAAAAAAAAAAAAGATTGAAAACAAACAAAGAAAAAATCAAAACCAGGTAGTAGAGATTTACCTGCTTTCACTTGAAAATCCATTCCACAATTTCTGTTTCTTGGCCTGGCATTTCATTTCCACTCCAGTTAGGATTTGTACTTATCCCTGTCCTGCCGGTGCCGTTGCTGGATGAGCGCGCCCCGTTCCCGATGGCTCAGCACAGCTCCCTGGAAGGCTCCAGGTGATGGAGGATGTCTTTGTAGCTCTGCCTGGAGCTGTGTAAGAGAGCAAAACCCATCTTTGATGATAGAAATGTAACAGCAGCCTCATGGGAAATGATCCTCCCAGCACTAAAGCAGCTGGAATATTCGCTGCCATGGTCTCCAGAGCCCGTTTGCTGTTTATTTTAGGGCCATGGACAGCAATCATCACGGAACAAGTCCTGGGAGAAGCAGCTGAGGGAGCTGGGAAAGGGGCTCAGCCTGGAGAAAAGGAGGCTCAGGGGGGACCTTGTGGCTCTGCACAACTCCCTGACAGGAGGGGACAGCCGGGGGGGATCGGGCTCTGCTCCCAGGGAACAGGGACAGGAGGAGAGGGAACAGTCTTCAGTTGTACTGGGGGGTTTAGATTGGATGTTAGGAAAAAATTATTCATGGGAAGGGTTCTCAGGCACTGGAACAGCTGCTCAGGGCAGTGGTGGAGTCCCCACTCCTGGAGGGATTTAAAAGCCATGTGGATGTGGCACTTGGGGACATGGGTCAGTGGTGGCCTTGCCAGTGTTGGCAGAATGGTCAGACTCCATGGCCTTGGAGGTCTTTTCCAACCTTAAAAATTCCATGGATTCCACAGTCACACAGCTCTGATGCAAATTTTCAAATCTGGTTTCGGAAACAGCTCTGCCAGCTCTAACCTGCCGTGAGATCCAGACTGTGACCCCAAGGCTGGGGACACTGGGTCTGATGAAATCCGCAAATGTAACTGTGCAAAAACTGCTATGCAGGGAAAAAAAAAACACATGGCAATCAGGGCCCTGCAGGATGGTGCTCAACCTCCCCAGAGATTTCCATAAAACCACTCCCTAAATCCAGGAGCCTCCTTTTAAACCGACCTTTGGCGTGTTTGTTCAGAAGAGCTGCACGACTGCAAACATCCAGCTCCCAGAAAACTCCCCTGGAAGTTTACTTTGGCTTCTTCCTCCTTCCACTGGGAGCCAAAAGGACTTTGGATGCTCTGTAGGATCAGTTGTTTGCAGCAGTGGATGCCTCCCCAGCTCCCTTGGAAGTTTTCCATGCCCACTTCCAACATCAGGTCTGTAGAAAGGCAGCCCAAATATGGATTTTGGATGTGGATGACAAGAATTACCTGGAAAATCTCCCAGCACCACACTCGAGATGCTCAAGTTACCCTCAGAACAACCTAATCTAGGGGAAAGAAAACATTTCAGTTCACCAAGCCCAGTGATTTTTCTTCAGGATGTTTTCCTTACCACTGCAATCCCATTTTTTTTCCCAATACACCCCAACAGGCTTTTACTAGCTAAAAATAAATCCCAATCTCTGATACAGTAATTTCTTCCCAAAGAATGCAGAAAAATCGGAATGCTTCCTGCATTATGTCAGTGCAAAAATTATTATTTATGCTAAACATTACTTGCTGTTCACTATCAGCTTAAATAAATAAAATGTGAAATGATAAGAACTGTTGATGACAGAAGTATTGAAGTTGTCAGGTCTTCAGGATTTTTTCTTTGTATTTCCCATCCCTCATGACATCACGACCCTCTTTTTTTTTTTTCTCCAAAATGACCTACAGCCATTGCTAAAATAGTCTAATAAAACACTTCTTATGGTAAAATTTAATGCTTTTTAGTGAAATCTCACTCAATCTTCAATCTACAGATTTCAAGGTTTAAAGTGTGCTTTGAATAGAAAGTCATTTGCCTTTTTTAGCACCAAAGAATTGTTAAGGTTGTAAAAGATCTTTAAGATCATCAAGTCCAACTGATGTATTTTCAGTAATAATCACAGTGGTTTGGGTTGGAAGGGACCTTAAAGTTCATCTCATCCCACCCCCTGCCATGGGCAGGGACACCTTCCACTGTCCCAGGTTGCTCCAACCTGGCCTTGGACACTTCCAGGGATCCAGGGGCAGCCACAGCTTCTCTGGGCACCCTGTGCCAGTTTGAAGAGGAATGAAAAAAGGAAACAATGAAATGCTGTGCAAATACAGGAAAAAAAAAATTTGAGAACTCTTCAGTCTCAGCTGTTATGCTAAAAAGTTACCATATTTTAACCGATCTTAGAAGAAGTCTCAAAATTTGAGTTTGCTTCAAACACATTTATTAGACATAGTGCTCTGTCTCCAGAGCAGGGTAAAACCAAAACCAACTGACTGCCTTAGGGCTGGGAGGCAGAGATCTACAGAGATTAATTACAGCTGTAAAGAAGACTCTACCACCTTAAACAAAGAATCAGCCACATTTTATTTAAAGTAACAAACATTACAGAAACAAACGTTATAAACATTACAAGTTCTGAGCAGTTTCTGGATCCTGCTGAGGCATGGATTGGGAAAGCACCTTTGCACAGTCTGGAATGGCTTGGCTTTGCACATCTGACCTTCCTAACTCAGCTTCTGCTCTGTTTTTCTATCCCTGCCCATACCAGGCTCTGCCACTGCCACAGATGTTGAAAATGCAGTTTAACACGTTGCTGGTGTTCAGCTTTCTCCCCCTCACACCCATTTCCTTGAGTGTCTTACTCTCAAGGCAGTAGGAATGGTAGGGAAGGCATTATTTTGCCTCTCTAAAACCACAGGGCAGATTTTGGAGGTAGTTTACCCTCCCCAGAAGGAATAATCTGCATTTAGCACCCAATATCAAGGCACCCAGGGTGTACCACAGCTACACAGAGCTGCTCAGGGCTGTGCTGCCAGGGAACAGGCCCATGAGCAGTACCTTGTCAAAGACTGTGAGAGGGGATTCAACATTCCTCTCAGAAATTGATAATAAAACACTTTCTAACAGACTATTTGGAGCCAGGCACTCTTTTTGCCAGTGCTCTTCGAGCATGGCAGCCAGTTCCTCAACACAGAGGAAATTCTTCCATTACACAGACACTGAGAAGGCACCACTTCATTTAGCTCTGCTTGAAGGCAAAAGCTGACAATCTGTTGTTTGTGGATGGATCTAAAGGCTTGGATTTTTTGGATACATTTGTGTCCTCGGATTTCTGCTCCTGGCTCTTCTTCACTTCATCTTCCTCAGCTGTGGGACGTTTCCTCTTTTTGTCTTCTGCTGAGTCACTGACTTTTCCTCCTCTTGCTTTTTCAGTCCACACCTTTGAAGGAGAACAGAAAACTACAAATCAGGCTACAAAACTCACCACTTTGTTTTATACACTTTGTATACTTTGTACACTTATATACTTTGTTTAAGCCACTGAAATAACTCCTGTGAAGAACTAATAGGGATTAAGTAAGGAGCTATTTCCTCCCTTTCCTTTCTTCTAACAACATTCTTCTTTGTTCAAAACTGGACTTCTTTTGAAACTGTATGAGAAATTGAAGCTCTTAATTGTCTTTCTGGAGAAATGAGAAACAAGTTAAATTAGAACAAATTTAATCCCCAGTGAATTAAGTCTGGCTATGTGACTTTACACTCATTCCTTTTGTTATTTATTCACTGATTACATTCCTGTCACAAGCCTCACTTCAGAAAAGCTGCTTTCTGATATTGCTTATAATTCAGTTTATATGTTCATAAATTATATGTCATAGACCATGGCACAATTCAAAATTGAAATCCATAAAGATGGACAAGAGTGGAATTCCAAGAAAAAAATTCCTAACTGAAAATAACCCAGGGATTCACTGCAGGGAAAAAATTATCAAACCCACAGAATTAGAGAATGTTCTCTCACCATCCTTTCCTCTGATGTCAGCATTCTAAATCGACTCATGCCTTCTTTTATTACTTCTGCTTCATTCAGATCAGGATTATCTGTCAAAATGTTTGCTCTGTTCTCCTCTAGCCACATCTGGAAACCTGTCTTTGGTCTAAAGCAAGCACACAAAAATTGTCTGGTTAAGAAGATTATAGGAAAACCAAATCCTCCCAAAGCAACATTTCTGAGCAGCACCTAACTGGGCTTTTTTTTGTTCTCAGAAGACCTCTCAGGGCAGCAGCCTCCTCCCTCCCACTGCTCAGAGAACATGCTGACAAGGCAAGGCTAAGTCAAGCATTTTTATTAAAACTGAGATATATATATACGTATGGAGATTAACATTCCAGTTTTAGAATGACAAAGCATAACGGTTCTCTTCCTTTCTGACAGGGTCCCATCAACCTAAAAATAGAGCACATTCATTAGCTCAGCTCATCCTTCTCACAGCTCTCCTTGCCACTTGTTGTGGAACATCATCTGTAAAGGTTAACGAAAAGAATGCCAGTCCAAATGAGTAATAATTACCTTCATCTTCTTCAGCTAAATGAAACCTAAATGAAACATGATGGTAATAATGCAGGTTTCATGGGAATTGGGATTGTTAGGAAATACATCTGCTTCCCAGGAACAAGACAGATTAGAGTCTTAGCTAGGAAGAGATTTCCTCGGGTGATTCAAGTTTTTGTTGGCCTTCTCTTTTAAAAAACCACCAAAATAAAGCTTTTACTCTTTCACATAAGACCCTTAGCTTTGAAACTTTGAGATTTTCTAGAGCTGTTGAAATTTTCAGTACTTCCCATACTTGGAACTGACACAGCAGCATGGCTTCATTTATCAAAGGTCATTACAAATAGCAACAAGGCAAAAATTGTTGCTTAGAGCCCCAAAATTATATTTTGAACTGTTCATTTATTATTACCTCCCACATTTTTCAAGCGAGTTCACAAATGTGACAACTTGTGAGCTGAACTTTATTCTTCATGTTGTATTTCTTTGGCCAGTCCAATATCTTCAGAAATAAAACAGATTGGACTTGCATTTCTATCAAAATTGGATTATGGCACTGAGATGCAAGTGTCTCTCACCTTCTGTTTTCAGTGTTTTCCTGTGCAGTGACTTTGGCCTCCTGGGATTCATTTCCTGCTTTTTCTTCTCTTTCCTCCACTGTTTTTTCACCAGGATTAGCTGCAGGTGTGCGAGGCTGGAAGAAGGAAGCTGCTAAAGCCTACAGAAATTGAGAATAAGAAAGAAAAAAGTAAAAACACCTCACTCTCAGGCAACATGTACCATGTAACCTAACAAACCCCAAGCCTTTCCTAAAGACATAATAATCACTTGCATTAATAGAGTATCTAGTCCATCCAATTTCAGCACAGCAGATGTTTACATTATTTAAAATAAGAGCACAAGGCTCAGTACAGAAGGTAATTTCTACAACTGATTTTTTTTCCTGCTGTTTTATGTGCTGTCATAGTTTTTGCACTATGCTTAAATGAATTCTGCCATCCAAGCTGCTTCACTCACAAGGTTTCATACTTGATAAAAGCTGGTAAAATTCCATTTTTTGCTCTTTCCTCACTGAAAGGATGCAAGAAAGATTACAAACATTACCTGCTTGGTCTTGGGTTTGGGAGTCAGAGGCTTTATAACTGGAGGGTTCTGCTTGTTTACAGCTCGACTGCCAGACAAAGATGTTTTCTTTGAGTATTTGGTCATATTGTCTAAAACATTTCCTGTGGGGACCACTGGGTCCTTTTTGCTGGATGACACCTAGCAAAACAAATAAGTTGGTGTTTTATTTATTTTCTGTCATGTTCCCCTCCAAGGTATCTGTTATATTGGAAATTCCAGACAGAAATCTGTTGTGATTTTCAGAGCACCGCAATCGACCCAGCTGCAAAATTCTTACCTTAAATGGATTCACTCGTCCTCGGCTGCTGGATGCAACCAGAGCTATTTCAGAGGAGAGAAAAAAGAATGTAAAAATGTGTGCACTCACACATATATCCTCATCTTTGAGGCAATGTGCACATTTTAGATGAGTAGAAAGAGACTTTAATAACCCAGTGAAGGTTATGCTGTACGTGCTCGGCTATTCTTAGTTATCAGAAATGCCACACAGGACCAACAGCTTAAAATACAAACCCCGAGGAAGACTCAGTACTTCCTCCACTCCCAAATCCGTTTCCACTCTTATTATTCTTGCTCAAGGGTTGGCAGGTTGCTGGAGGTCACATTCTGCCCCTGCCTGCCCACACTCACAGCTCTACCTCAGGATTTCTCACTCTGCCTTGCAAGTAATAAATGTGCCTGCAATTAGTGAAACAAACCCATTGATCACTGTTTTCACTTCTCCCTTGACCCAAAGAATGCCTTCATGGCACAGCCAGGCAGGCACTGGTTCAGCAATTGGCACAGCTAAGGCAATTAGAACAGTGTAATGGAACATCATTAGGTAGTGAAGACAGGAATAGGGAACCTCTTAAAAACCTGAGAACAACAACTGGTGTGACCAGGCCAGCTTGGACAGGGCTTGGAGCAACCTGGGATAGTGGAAGGTGTCCCTGCCCATGGCAGGGGGTTGGAATGAGATGAGTTTTAAGGTCTCTTCCAAGCCCAACCATCCCATGATTCTGTGAATTTACCATTTGACAACACTGTTGAGCACTAAATTTAAGTAGTAACGGGAGAACAGAGGATAAAAAACAGGAGCAGATATTGTGAAGAATGACAAAGGTGTCGTCCTTTTATCCTGGAATAAATTATTTACTCACCAGGCTTTGGAGTGGTCACCTCTGCTGAAGTGACACCTTTGGAGAAATTATTTGGCTCTTCTGAGAACAGAAAGAAGTACATATTTAAATGCAATAAAATATTGTAGCATAAATTCTTTAAAAAAAATCAAACCAAACAGACAAGTAAGGAAGGATGGGGCTTGAGCAATCTGGTCTTATGGGAGGTGTCCCTGCCCTTGGCAGCAGGGCTGCAACTGGATGATCTTTAAGGTCCCTTCCAACCCAAACCATCCTGTGATTCCATGATTACAGTAAAATTGTCTGTATTTTAAAGCATGACTTTTCATTTTCAGACAGTACAAACGCTTTCACAAAACCATCTGTCACCTCTACCTAGATTTAGAGTTGTAAATTTATTTCTTAAACCTTAAGCTTATTCCTTAAAGGGTGCCCAGCAAACTACTCATCTATCAATCCACCTCCTGCAAGATTGGAGCTGAAATCAAAGTAACTGATTAGAAGGTGAGCCAGTCTTTTAGGAATAAAATCAGGCAACAGGAAAAAGTCCCCCAGGGCCCCTCTAATGGATACTGAGCACAATGCACACACAGCTGTGACACAGCAGATGACACACAGTGAACTTGTTTCTCTGCAGAGACTGCAGGCACAGGCTGGAATATGGAGCCACTTAATTCCTTATTAAGCCTGCAAAAGTTATCTGGATAACTCCCAGTCTATTCAGAGAATATATTTTTCTTACTCTCTTGGTGCACTTCTGGGGTTTCTTCTGCTTCCTCATAGGCATCAGATTCTTCAGCATCTTCCACTTCTTGGTCCTGCTGAACATTCCTGCCTGGCAGCTGACCCCAGTTCGTGGCAGAGCTGCTGTAACTAAAAGGAAGGAATTCAGCAGAAAGGAAGTGGTCACCAACTTCAGAAGGAAAACTGAAATAACAGATAGCCAGCTCATTTACCTAAATTAGGCAGTAAGAACAATAACATTTGGCATTTACATGCATTATACCATTATTAAATTGTGATGATTAAAGATTCATTAACCACTCCGTAGCTTTATTGCCAGAACACTTTGCAACAAATATAAATGCAAATATTAAAGATCGTCTGTAATCTCCATATAAACACATATACCTCCAGTATCATCAGATTACTTTTCTGCATCCATGAATATAAACACAGGTGGTAATATGGATATATAATTTCATATTGAAGGCATCAAGTTTTAACATTTAATCTGATCATTCTCCAAATTCCCAATATAGTAGGATGTACAATTCTTGCATTTTCCTCCTAAAATTTGCCAATTACCAAAATCTGTATCATATACATAAATAAAAAGCCCATTTCTTTCAACCAAAACAGCCAGTATTAGATTACTCTGGTACTAAGAACAACATAGTGTTTGTGATGGATTTTAACCCTCAGAGTTGTTGAAGTTGCAGACATTGGGATTACAGCTTCCACACACAATCCAGAAGAACAAGACAGAACATTTAGAAATGAGTTTTGACTGTGCAATTTAAAACAGAAGAATAAGGGAAAGGCTACAGATAAGTTTGGGGACTTACCACTTCCTTTTGCTTAAATAAGTCCCAAACTTCATACATAAAATTGCTACAGGAAGACATTGCTTCCAACAACATGACATAAATGAATAAAAATGTATATTATTATTATAAATGTAAATATGTTAAAAAACAACCTCATAACAGTTTAAAAAAAACACCAAAACACACACACACCCTTTTGCCTCATCATGTTATACAAAGCAGATGCAGGTAGGAGAAGAAAGATTGATAGCACAAAGAGAAAAAAAATACAAAGCCAATTGGTAGTATGTTCCATAGCTTTGAAGAGCTGGGATTAGTTAGGAGGGAATAAGACTAAATAAAATAAACTGAGATGGGATATTGAAAAAAAAGGGATGGGTGGAGAAAGATAGGATTTTAAGACAGGTGTGGAATGAATCAAGATTGAGAGACTGAGACAAAGAGGAAAAAAAATAGGTGGGCGTCTATAACCCTAATTTAATGTTTTAGTTTTTGGGAGATTCTTTTCCCAGGAAACTCTGTAAACAAGAGAAATGTTTTTGTAACTGTACCTATGTTTATCCATTCTTTCTCACAGGAGAGGTTTCTTGATGAACATCTGTTTTAACCAATGTGATTAAAGAGGTTTGCCTTTGTTTCACCAATCAAATCGGTCTGTGTAAAATACTATATAAGAAAGTCACATCTCAAAAACAAAGTTCACTTTTCTAACCTTCTAATCAAGAGTCTGTATCGTTGTTTGATGCTCAACAGTGACAGGAGTCAAATAACCAAAGGTAGGGAAAGGTGGGAAGAGAAAATTCCAGTCAGAGAAACTTAGATTTGAGCCTGCTGCGGCTCTGAGGCTGTTGGACACAGGCACACAGGAAGCGAGGAGTGGAGATACTTCCCTCTGTGCTGGTATCCTGGGACTAATGAGTCCTCACAAGACACCAACAAGGATGTTCCATTTCACAAGTATCATTTACAAGCAGAGCAACTCAAACTGTCACTTCACCCACAAAAACCCCTGCAAACTGTGGGCCAGAGAAGCCCATCAAAACATTAACAGAGAATTAAAAACCATCCCAATTTTTTAGGCAGGGAAATCGGCGTTACCCAGCGCTGGAGTGCTTTCGGAAATCCTCTTCCTCCTCCTCATCTTCCTGTGCTGCTGCCAGCTCTGAGGCTTTCTCCACAGCCACCTCGCTGAGGCGCTGGGCCAGGTTCAGCCTGCGGGAGCGGGAGGCGTATTTGATGGCCAGATTCACCACGTTGTGGGTCATCAGGTCAGCGAGTTCCACGCAGCGGAATTCACGCTCCAGCTTACAGGAAAGCTGCAAGAGAAGGAGCCTGGGGAGTCACACACCTCAATTCCACAGCTCCCCCAAGACTCCAGGAGTAAAATACCATGGTGGAGTGAATGGATAAAGGATAAGACACCAACAATCATGAGCTACAGATAGAAGAAAAAGCTTCACGCTGGTAAACAAGAATTCCTGCAGCCCACCTTTTATCAGAGTCTGAACTGGATGGATTGCCAATCACTAGCCAGACTCCTAATAGGAGGAATCACATCAGCATTTACATCAGATGCCATCTCCAAATAAATGATAGAATCATAAAATGGTTTGGGTTGAAAGAGACCTTGAAGCTCATCTCATTCCAACCCTCTGCCATGGGCAGGGACGCCTTCCCCTATCCCAGCTTGCTCCAAGCCTCGTCCAACCTGGCCCTTAGCACCTCCAGTCTCAGAGATAAATCTCAGGGATTCTTTCTATTATGTATTTGTACTTACAGCAAACAGCTTCATTAGAAGTTCCTGCTGTTCTTTCACTGCCTGATTTTTAGCATTTTCATCAAATTCATAGCCATTTTTTGACAAGTAATCCATATGGCCGTGAAATACAACAGAACGCCAGTATTGTTCCTGAAAAAAAGGGAGAAAGATGAGTGTTGGAATTCAGAGGGGAAAAAACAGTCCAGCCTAATAATTTACAATGGTTTTTATCCACTTATTCTTAAATGTTCCTTTCCTCTGATAATGAGGGTGAGGGGTAGACAATTCTCCTTCAATTTAATGCCTACCAAAGAAAGGCTGGATAACAACCACACTTACACAAACGGATCCAGTTGCCCTATATGTTGAATTCCATTTATATTACAGGCTTGTAGCAGGATGAAACCTACATGTTCACCAACATACTATCAGGATAGACAATTCTAGAACAAGTCATTTTATCTGCTGTCCCACAGCAAAATGGAAGTATTCCAGAATAACTCAGTAAACTTAGGAGTTTACCTGAGAGACACATAAACAGAAACTATTATGCAAGTACGGCTATTAGACCAGGCTAGCCTTGTTCAAAATAATTATAAACTTATTCAAAACCAGTATGTTTTCATCAGATGTATTAGAAAAGCTTTTCTTTACCTAAACATATTCCCTCAAGCCAAATTAACAGCTCCTGGCATTCTCATTCCATTATTTTGGGTAGAGGGAGGAATGGCAAAAATATCAGATAAAGAACAAAACACTTAACCAAATGAAGCAGAATTCATTAAAAATAAGTGTGCTTACTATTGCAACTTTTTATCTACACTTCTGTCAAAGAGAATAAATTTCAAATAGCACAAAACTGTTCAAAGGCTGAGGTTAGAATTTTATGTTCATTTCTCTTTTGCACATTACAGCTGAGCATCACAAGTTTGAAATACTTAAACCAATAAAAATTGAAGAATAAATACAGTTATTTTTCTAGGGGTTGTCCACAGGCACATCTTGCTTCAACCAGCCTCTATATAAGCCAAGCCAGAAGACCTGTGTTTTTAGTGATTATGAATTTGGATACTTAGTACATCTTTCAAAAACTTTGTTATGCCTAAAATAGTAAAACCCAGACATTTTCAAGGGCATCTTGACTGGGATCCCCAAATCTGGTATCACAACCAATTAAAAAAACAAGAGTGAGAAAGACTTCACTAGTCAGAAACAGATCATGTGTAAATACAACTTTGCATCAGCTCTGCCAGTTTTATTTCGTGCTCTTTGAGGAACAGTTGTGAACCAAACCAGTTTTTTGTGGAAAAGCTCCACAAAACACTGAACCCAAATAAAGCCACGTGTTTTGCTCAGGGTCTGCACTGCCCTCTTCCACAGCAGAGGTGATTGACAGAGGTCTTGTATAATCCCCACTCCAGGGACACCTGAGCCTCCCAGCTGTGGACTCCACACCATTCCATACCTCCATCTGCCCCTTCTCTGTTGCAACTTGACAATAAGGAAGTTTAAAAGGCAGGATTGCTACAGCAGGTCTTGGCAGGGTGGGAGGGAAGCGGGCTCCTTTGCAAGGAATACACCTGTGCACAGGAAACAAAACACACCCACTCTCACCAGATGTTCCACATCTGAACCAGGTCTCCTAAGCAGCAAGATACTTTAGGAGGATTTATCCTCTGGAAAGTAGCAATTAAATGACTGGCTTAAACACAGCAATGTGTAAGATTGCATGATAAAGGGTTATCTTTAAGGGTTAGCAAGCAAGAAAAGATTTCAAAGCCAGCAAGGCAAGTGCTGCTCCTGTTCACACTTTACACTCCAAATGTGACACGAAACACACTCTGATCTTGATCTCACATAATGTTGGATTTAACAGCTGTTACAAAGAGTAAATGCAATATATTAAAATCAGAAACCACTGAACAACTGAAGGCACAGGCTCATTGTTTCATTGTATTTAAAGGAGTAATTTCTGGGAACAATCACTTAAGCAAACCATTGACTGGGGAGGAGCTGTGTTTCCTGCAGCACCACTGCAGCACTGACAAAAACATCTGGGTTTCTAAGCTGCTGTTTCAGAGACTTGGAAAAAAAAGAACAGGAAGCATCAGTGTTCTGGCTATCTCCTAATTAAGGCATGTGGTGTTTCTACAAAAACCCTCCCCCCTCCTAATCTTCATTATGCTGCTGGCTTCGAGTAAAATATTCTTTGCAATTCAGAGAGAAGCACTCTCTTTCTTGGAGTAGAAGGAAAAACTCAGGATGAGAGACTCACAGTTGACCATCTTATCAATGGGATGTGACCTGCACATTTTTGGTGAATTTTCTGGAGGCCAACATAATCATTTGGAGGGAGAAACAGGCAGGGAAGTGACATTTAAACAGAGGTATCCAATTATTTCCCTTATTTCAAAGAAGCATTATGAAGAATGCCACATAAGTTTAAATAAAATGCAGTCTCCCACCAAACTCTACAATTATCTGTAATGAGTAAAGTAAGAGAGTCTAAATTTTCGTAAAATATGTGGGCTGATGGATTCTGCCCTGGTAGGAAAAGGACACAGACCACTAAATAAAAAAGGCTACAAATAAAGCTTAGCAACAAAACGTCCAGTATGCATGTCACACTAAAGAGAAACAAGTATTTAGACACACCAGTGTAACATTTAATAAAGAAATGGTGAGCTTTCAGCTAAATATTTGAGCAATTTTACATGCAAGCTCATTCTTCAAGGCCACAGTTTAAATATTAATATAATAACAGACAGCTCTGATTTATTTATGCCTGACGATGTAGATGAGTTATAGGATTGCATTCTTTTCAAAGTCAAAACAGGAGAATACATAGGGGGGAAAAAAGATACCAAGAACCCCAAAAAGTTGGAAAAAAAGGAAAAAATAACCAAAACCATCAAAAGCAGAAGTAGATTTCTAACAGCCACCATAACTTTAGAAATTTTCTCTAGAAAAATGCAGTTTTATGAATGTGTCAGTAAAGTACATACACACACACACATCTCTGAGCCAATTAATCAGTTACAAATTATAAAACTCAAACAAGTTACTCAAAACCAGTTTAATAATGAATCCTCCATGCAGAATTACATTTGGGGAGTTACCATTTGCTGTGCATATTTACCAGGCACCTGTTTCAGCACCAGCTGAAGTTTGCAGTTTCCCTCTGTAAAAAGGGATTGAAAAGGGAGTCTCTAGGATTGAAAACCAAGACAAACAAAGCGTTTCCTTGTGAAATATCTGACCTGAGCTGCTGGGGATTTTCATGGATGCCAACGACCCAATAATGATCGTATTTCCCTTTGCAATGCTCTCTGGTGTTGCACACTGGAATCCAAGTGTTCCCAAGTCCCCGGTTCAGCATCCGCACGATTCCCTCGGAATCCACGTAACAAGGGGTACCTGTTTGTCATAAATGAGAGCATTTCCTCTGACAGGCAGCAAATTCCAACCCAGCAAGATGGGAGTGCTGGATACAGCTGGGAAATGATGGTTTACATATTTCAGATAGGACATCCTCTCCCCCAGACACAGCACAAATTAGTTTGGAAAAGGCGGTTTCCTTGGGAAGATGCGCCACCTTCTGTCAGCCAGCACCACTGCTGGGCAACTGACAAGTTCAAAATTAAAACATTTTATGGACAAATCGAATTTATAAGGCTTGGGCAGATTCCCAAAGGAAATCAGCTATTATACAATTACTTTTTATGTTTATAATAAAAGGTCCTCCCAAGCTACCAGCTTCAGGGGGTTGGGGTGCTCTTATGGTGTATTAACACAGTTTATTTCTTTTGGCTCAGCAGGAAAACCCATCAGGAGAACAAGTTCTGATAACATTTGAATGGGAAAATATTAAAGATTTCTGACAAATATACTGAAAAAATAGAAAAATAGAATTTTGTTTATTGTGGAGGAGATTGGAAGAAAAAGTCCAAGTCCCAAGACCTACATTATTGAAAGGGCATTAATTAGCCAAACTTCTCCATAGAATAACAGGATAGTTTGGGTTGGAAGGAATGTTAAAAATCATCCAGTTCCACCCCCTGCCATAGAAGGGACACCTTCCACTATCCCAGGCTGCTCCAAGCCCCAATGTCCAACCTGGTCTTGGACACTGCCAGGGATCCAGGGGCAGCCACAGCTCCTCTGGGCACCCTGTGCCAGGGCTTCCCCACCCTCACAGGGAAGAATTCCTTCCCAAAATCCCATCTCTCCCTGCCCTCTGGCAGTTTGAAGCCATTTCCCCTTGTCTTGTCCGAAGTCCCTCTCCAGCTTTCCTGCAATCCCCCCACAGCAGTGTCAACATTTCTCAACATCTCCCATGCAGGTGTTTCATACCTTCAGCAGAGAATCCAACCCACACCAAATAGGATTTCCTTGTAAGAGAAAGAGGGTCTCCATGCAAAATTTGTCTTTTCTTCACTCCTAACTCCATCAGCTGCACCCCGAGGCACTGGTCCCCATCAAACCCAGTACCTAGGAAGAAGTTGTTCAATGACTGTGTTAGAAAACAGAAGAATTGGTTAAATTAGTTTTGAATCAAAAATTAATTCTAACGCAGCGTTACCCATGGATACCACTGTCAGACACTATTTGATATTTTGGACACATGAGATGTGCATAACAACAACTTCCTTAATTTCCTGTAGTAATTCCTTCTGGCACATCTGAAACCCAAATTAAATATCATAATTTCACTGTTGCAAAATTCTCCCCTTCCTCACAGTTTAATCTCAGCATCCCAATATCAAACTTAGGCTCTGCTCTCAGAAGTCACAGGTCCATGGGTTGTGATGGATGTGCTTGTAAAAAGCATCACCCAGAAGAGGAAAAGGAGAAACACCATGAAGAAAAGAAGAAGAAAACACCCTCTGGTGATTACAAACAAATTAACCAGTGTGTGAAGCCAGCGAGAGGTGAGGATTGAAAACAACCCCAGTTCAAAAAAAGACAAAAAGGAGAAAACTACCTCTGTGATAAACAACCATCAGCTGCTCTCCATGTCCTGCCATGGACACCACTGGGCCAGGGAGACTGAAGATCTCTTTCTGAACTCCTCCAACTGTGAACACACGGACCAGCAGGGCACTGGTGGCACAGGCAGCCCAGCCCTGACCAAGGCAGATGGCCTCAATCTCTTCATCCTTTGGCATATCCACAGTCCACTCCTTGTTGGCATCCCAGGAGCCAAAATGGATGCAGTGGAGCTTGCTAAGACAATGAACCAATAAACACCTCAACATGAAGCAAATACAACATCTGGAAATACATCAGTATATTAATTTTTTATCAGAGATCTCTGATAGAACTACAGATTTCCAGTGGTCATTTGCAAAGGTGTTGCTCTTATTATTCAATAACTGAGGAGCCAGCTTGACCTCCAGCACTGTAGATTTAAAGCCTCTGAAGCAGAGACAGTCGAAAGGTCTGAGGGGAGATGTTTTAGATGGAAGTAGGTAACTGTCCTCCTTGGCACCCTGAATATCAGCCCTCATTAGAAGTCAGACATGTTATGCTATCTTTCAAAGGGATAAAACATCAAAAACTTCAGTCCTTAATAACTGAAAACTGCCTTTGACCAATCCACAGGCATCGTGCCTTTTGAGATGTTACCCATTTCCATTGAGAAAAACACTGACACTTTCAAAATCAGAAAACCAATATATTATAACAAATAATACTTTCAAAGGGTGCTTTTCAACTTAACACAAGGCTGTATGTGTGAAAATAAGAAGAAAATTCTTTCTTCAAGATAATTCCACAGAAACCAACAATAAAATACTGTTGAAATTGTTCTTAAATGCAAGAATATAGTTTAGCTGGCCTAGCTGCTTAAATCTTTCTGTGGTTTTTATAAACTTGTGTTCTTCACACTTGAAATTCTTATGGGTATCTCCAAACATCTCCTTAGCAACAGTGTGAAAAGAAATAGCTGAACCCTTATGATTGATCTTTGATCTCAGCAGACTGAAAAACTATTGTTCATGTTTACAGTTCCCTTTGAGCCTGCAGTGTGTGAAGTTTCCAGTAAATATACATTTGAAAAAGGAATCAGAAAGAAATTCTCAATTAACAAATTACATTTTTCAATACTCTTGAAGTCTTCAAGTAGGTGGAAGCTAAAATCCTCCTTGGAAAGTGGTCCCATAAATAAAAAGCACGATCAAAAGCCAAAAAGCTCAAAATTGATAGAAGCTGATAATAAAAGCCAAAATATTTGCAACAAGTTAAAAGCAGCTCTCCGTTATGGGTTTTGCAGAGCAAGGCCATGACTTACCTTGCAAGTTCCTCTGTGCTCTCACAGGCCAGCAAAATGGCTTCAGTGGAGAGGTCAGCCATGGTGTGGTTCAGGGAGTTGGGGAGGTGTGTGGCGTGATGCACAGAGGTGTCGTGGAACTCGATGTCGATGGCGTTGTCCTGCTCGTCGTTGTAGCAGCGAATGATTCCCACCGAGTTCCACACCTGGCAAAAAGAACCACACACCCCCAAAAAACCATCAAATAAATGCCCTAAATCCATCATACATGCTGCCCTAAACCAGCCTGCTGAAGGTATTTTATCTGAAACCAGAGTGGGTGGCAGGCTGGAGAATGATTAAAGACCGGTGTAATCAGGACTTGTGGTTCCAAAAACAGCTGAATTAGGCAGAAAGCAGTTTCACTCTCACTGCTCAGCCATCTTTCTCCTTACCAAATAAAGTGTAAAGAACTTGCAGACAGAAAGAAATAGTGAATGATTAATGTACAAGTCTTCACAGCACAAAAAATATCCGCAGTTCTGACTTAAAAGGAATTTTTAAATGGATTTGCTAGAATTGAGTAGCACGGGTACAAACTGCATAGCTTTATTTTGTCTTAAAGCAAAGTATTTATTTCTAACGCAACCGAAATGTAAACCAAAACATTATGAAGTCCTTGCCTGAAAATAAAGCTACTTTCCATTATTTAGCTTCACACTGTAAAGTATTAAAAAAAAATTTTTGGATTAGATTAAAACACAAGACAAAATGGACAATATTTAATATAAAAAGAAGCATCTAAATCTAAATAACCACACAGATTTACCATGAATCGATGCATGAGATGCACAGGAGTGGAGCCAGACTGGAAGGGCTTTTGCCTGGGGGTTGGCATTGGCCCATCATAGAAAGGCTGTTGTGTAGATGATGGTGGCAAAGCTGAAAAGCCACCAGTCTGATCATCACCATCATCCTCCTTTTCCAGAAGACTAGAACTAGCTTTTATCAACCCAATATCTAGAAGTTAAAAAAAAAACAAATCTTACACACAGAATTATGACAGAATGTAAGTTAAAAAAAACTTAAAACAGTCAAGATTTCTCTGGAAAAACAAAGCAGAATATATCTGAGTAGAGGATACTAAAAGATCATCCCAGTAAAAGAGCTCTGGAAAATAAGTTCATTGTGTACCTAGTGAGTTATCATCATCATCATCAATCACTGCCCGTCTTGTATGGCCTGGGGGTTGCATAAGGTCATCAGCATCATCTTCATTATCTCCAGTTTTTGGGGAAGAAGGTGGTTCAATCACATCTCCATTTAAATAATCATCATCATCTCCATCAAACAGATCATTGTAGTCTTTGGCCACTGCACTGGCAACCTACAACCAGATTAGCCATCAGCACAAAACTCCCTTTGGACATGGAACCCAAGAAATAAATTAACACACAGGAGGGAACTTGCAAAGCACAAACCAGAGTGTTCCATATAACTTAAAACCCAAATAAATGATATTAATTCAAGAAGTCATTGGTACTGAGCACCTTGTTATTTGGCTTCTCTACATCACCAATATTTTCCAACAGCCCCAGATTTCCTTCAGTGTCTGTGTAAGCAATTTGCTTATATTTAGGGTGCCATGCCAGTCCACAAATTGTGTATTTTTTCTCATGCTTCATCCTAAAAAGAATATAAAAATAAGGGATTTTAGTAAGCTCCTCAGGACAGAACCTTCCCCTCCAAGAGTTATTGCAAAAAGTGGTAATTTTTATTAGTACAAGAAAGTGATATTACACATAATAAAATAATTAATAGGTCACCTTCAGAGTAAACAGCTGCTATAAAAATAGAGCAAGTCTTCCTTTTCTATGAAGAAAATAATTTAAGGTTTAAAAATCAATCAGAATCATATTCTTAAAACAACAGCTTCCTGATACACATTTACAAGACAAAGGAACTCCTCAGCATTCATTTATTCCAGAACCATCCAGTATTTGAAAGAATATTATTTGTTTCTCTTGAATAAATGGATAAATTAATTTTCTATCTTTTCCACCCTTTATCCTTACAAAAACCATCCCATTATTTACATAATCTGTCTATAATTTTTGACATATAGATTGCAGTTACAATCATGTTTCTTACACAGAATATTCAGATAATTCTCTTCTTCTCCACCTCATTTAATAATACCTTTAATTTTAATTGGGGGGATATTTAGGGTTTTTTAAGAGCTTTAATTAACCAAATTGCAATTTGCCAGTCTGTCCTTTTTGGCCTACAGGTGAGGATGGCTGACTGACTGACCTGTGTTTCCCTCTCCCTCTAGAAAACATGTTACTGGGGTCTGGGATGTGAGGAAAATTTGTTTCCATCAATGCTATCCTTTAATCCATCATCAGTTTCAAAAATAATAACAGATATACACAGAGAGACAGACTCTGGGGTTTGGACAAAATCCACATCCAAGTCCCTTCCCTAAGGAACCTGACAGGTTAAACCAGAAAACCCCGTAAATCTCATCAGGGTTTTTCAAGAGGCAGAGTTCTACATTTGCACAAAAAACTGTTACAGAAAAGATGATAAAATTCTAAAAAAGAGATGAACTTGGGGATTTATGGAACAACACTGAATACCTCTCTATGCACTGCTGGGTTTCCACATTCCACACCACTATATTCCCATCCACACTTCCAGCTGCCAAGAACTGCCCACAAGGAGACCAGACCACAACATTCAAGGGCTAAGGAAAAAAATAAAACAAATAATAATAAAAAGTGACCAATGCATGCACAGCATTCCTATTGTGAAGCTTAAAACAGAGAGATATTCTGGAATAAAAAAATTAATAATCATCTTTAGCAGATGATATCCAGCTTCCTGTATATGGGCTGGGGTTAAGCAGCTCTTTTTCTTTAAAAACTATTATAAAAATGGTTGCTTTAAAAAAGCACTCTTTAAGATAGCACACCTATTTTTGTTTCAGAATATGCATCTTCTGTCATTAAACAGCGCCATGAGGCCAAACAAAACCCAATTCTAGACATGCAGAAACAAGCACTTTGCAAACTCAGCACTAAACATAGTTTTATTTATACTGAACTTAATACAGTCCCATAAATTAAAATCCAAGGCTGTGTGTTCTGCATCTTAATAACACTAGAAGGTGGTTCTCTTCAAACCAAAGATTCCCAAGTACACGGTGAGGCAAAAAGAAAGAAGGTGGCACAGACAGGTCTACAAAATTTCAGCTCAATAAAATATAAAGTGAACAACTGACATCTCTGCTCCCTACAGAAATAATACTCCTGACATTTTCTCTAAAAGGCTCTGTATTTAGAGCAATTTGTGAAAACAGACGTTCTTAAGCTGCAGTGAGTCACTGGGAGACTTTAGAGACCTGGTGGGTTACTATAAATGAGAGAGAGGAATCAGAGCCACATGAAGGTGTTTGACACCACTCAGTATCTCTGCTCTGTTTTCCAATAGAAAGCAACAGGATCAGAAATTAAACAGAAAATGTGAACGATCATTACCAAGAGAAGGGGGCCAGGGGAGAGAGAGGTACTGTGCAGAAGACAATTTCCAGCAGAATAACATTTAAATTACAGAGTATTTAACAAGGCCCTGGTTTCTACACCTACCTGTGTGATAGAGGCATCTGACAGATCGAATTGACTGTCCCAGGTTTCTCTTCTGAACAGTTCAACAACTTTATCTACAGGAACTGCCAGCAGCTGCTCAAAGGAAAAATATTACACCATTCAGAACAAGTTACCTGTCAAACAGAACACTCAAACAGCACAGTTCCTTCATTCAGAAGCCTCACAGATGCGACTACCTCAGGATTTAACAGCTCTCTAACATCCCAGCCATGCCAAGTGAGAGAGGAAACTGAAGTAATTTAAATTACAAGGTTCTTTAATGCTTTCCACAGGCAACAGAGCAAAACATGCCTGTTTCTACTGTAATCTGCATTTCCTTCTGGCAGAAAACTGCACCATAAGGTTATAAGTCTTATTTATCAAAACATGACACACACACACAGCTTTCAATGCCCTGAGCACAAGGCTTAGGTGATTCTTTACCCTCCCATCCCAAACTCCTTTTCATCAGGTTACAATTTCTCAATAAATCTGATTTGAATAGCTGATTCCTAAACCTGCTCATTTCATCTTCCATAAAACTACATAAATGTTACTGGCTGGTTATTTCTTTAGGATTTCTTTTTGTTACGATTCTAACAATTTGCTTTGTAAGAGAAGCAAGACAACTGCTTACATTTCGAATATGTGTGTGTGTGAGTGAAGAATTAGTCTAAAAATGGGAAGTACTTTTGTAATATGGATATCGAAACAATATGTACTGAGGGTGACATTCACTCTTCCATGGAAAACTGATACAGAACACTGTCACAGCAGCCAGAGATTTTGAAGAATCATGGAATCACTTAGGTTGGAAAAGACCTCTAAGGTCATCAAGTCCAACCATTAACCTGGCAGTGTCATCTTCACCACTGTCCCACGTCCCCAGGTGCCACATCCACACAGGTTTTAAATCCCTTCAAGGATGGGGATTCCACCACTGCCCTGGGAAGCTGTGCCAGGTCTGATAACCCTTTTGGTGAGGAAATTTTCCCCAATATCCAATCTGAACCTCCCCTGATGCAAACTCAGGCCATTTCCTCTTGTCCTAATGTTTGTGACCTGGGAGAAGGCACCAACTCCCACCTGGCTACACCCTCCTGCAACTTTGATCTTCAGGTGAAAAGAAAGGGAGCAACTTAGTGAGGAAATATTTACTGACTAGTAAATAATTTACTTGAAGCAGAGAAGGACAGGACTCTTTGATGCTCTGTTGTGAACAATTTGATTACTTCCCTCGTGTACAATGTTCCTTCCTATTCAGAACACCAAGACTCTTTAATGCTGGTTAGAGCTGACAGCTGGACTCCTGCCAAACTCAGTCTGGAGCTTAAACAAGGAGCCATTTCCAGCTTTTTATGTTTCCTAAAAGGGAACTTCACCCAAATTTCTTCCTTACTCCCAGGAGGTGCAATTTGGGCTTGCCCAGATTGAATTCTGCCATTGGACTCAGAGGCAAAAGAAGGATTAAGATGTGATAAAACAATGTCACTTACCTTGCCAGTGCCAGGTTGCCAGGCAAGCCTGCAGATTGATTTAGCATTTATCACATCATTACATTTCTGCAGCAGCAGCCAGCTTGTTGTGCATGTCTGAAAACAAAAATTGAAAAAAATAAGCCTTTTAGCTCAGCAAAAATCTGCTGTTTAGTACAAATTCTCAAAGGAAAAGGGTGAGGAAAAAAAATCAAAAGGAAGAAATATATCTGAACTAAAATAATCTCTTTCATCAAAATACAGTAGTACATACTGCCTTGAAAGTACTTTGTCAATGTAGCCCTGAAACTATTTTAATGACAATAAAACTACTTGTAACAGAAATAAGATCACAGAACATGCATTTTTAATTAAGTACAGAACAAATGAGCCCATCTATTTTTAGGTTATAGAGAAATGTGGCCAGAAAGCATTTGTCAAACCCAGATCAAATGCAGCAAGGTGACACACAGGAGCCTGAAAATGGTCCCAGCAGTATAAAGAATGAATGACTGTAATCTCAAATCACAGCAAGATTCATGCATCAAACTGCCCCAGTCCTGGAACATTCTCAGCATAATTTCCCCAGAAGGCACCCACTGTCAGTCTGGAACATGAGATTTCACACAACTGTGCTTGTGTCTTAAAAAAGTAGCAAGCCACAAGTGTGGGGGGTATATTTTCAACTGTACTTACAGGATTAATTCCACAGGGATTCATTCTTACTCCAGTCAGTGGCATTTAGCAAAACTAATGCCATATCCATATGCAGAACTGCCTTATTAAAGCCTTCACCTGAAATTCTCAAGTCCCTTAGAGTTCTAAGAGCAGAGGCTAAACGTGTTTACACAGTTAATAAATTGTTTATTTTAATTAAAAATTCCTCAGTCCTGAAAGCAACGAGCTGAAATTCCGAAAGGAGGAATCTGATGTCGGTTGCTATCCTCATTTTGTCCTTGGCACTTAGAGTGTTGGCCAATTAGGAGAGATGAACGGAAGGAATCAGGGATTTCACAGACAGGAAGAACAAAACACAGCTACCCAGGCAACATTTCATAATCAGGTTTTGGAATTCCTCCCAGAAGCAGATAGAAGTATTCTGTGAAGTGTAGCTAGATTTCATCCCCAAAAGGAAAATCCTGCTCCAGGAGGGTTATTTCAGTCCAGCTCTTCCTGCTGTCTGTGAAATCCTGGATTGCTTAGGAAAGATTTCACGTGGAAAGGGCAGCCTTTACCTGATCTGCAAGGTTCCAAACTCTGACAGAACCGTCACAGCTTGCCGAGGCCTCGGTGAGAGAATGGAGTAAACAAATTAATAATTAAAGACATAGAGAAATTAATGCTACAAAATGGAAAAATCCCTATAACCAATGCCACAGACAGGATACACAGGCAGTTTTAAGAAAAAAGCCTCCCTGTTTAAACTGCTTTAAGATTTAAAACTTTCCAATGCTGTCATCTTGATAATTGTACTCAGCTCCAAGCTGCTGCAATTACAAACCCTCATACTTTGAGTGAGCTATTTATTTGCAAAAGAGGTTCAAAATTAATATTAAATTTCTTTAGTAAGGCACCTTTTCTCCTCCAAATTAGATTCCAGAAGAACACAGAAAGGTTAGTAAAGCAAAGACTGAGTTCTCCTGGGATGCAACAAGCTGTGACAGACTCCATCACCAGCAAGGTCAGATGAAATGAAGTTGTCTCATCTGCCCAGTCACTGGTTGGTTTTTCTGGTAAAAACTACATTTTTAATTTCTCCCCCCCACCCCAGGGAAAATCAGATTCAAAGCAGAAAGCAATTAAGAAAAGTTTTTTGTTATTTTTTTACCAGGTAAACATCCTTGGGGTCAAAAGACAGGCTTAAAACAGGAGCATCGTGTCCTCGGAACGTTTTCTGCTTGCTGTTATCAGTCACCTCCACAACTTTGATCACAAAGTCACTGCAGATCACAATGACATAAAATTGTTAATATTGCTTGATATTAACAATGACAATATGTTTTTATGGCAATAAAAATTGGGCACTAAATATCTTTTGGGGAAGTTACAGCTCTCAACACCATATGATGTAATGGAAAATGCGAATCTTGAGGCTTGTTACAATAGGAATCAGGCCAGACTGTTTTTATCAGACAATTATTTTTGTTCATGTCAAAATTCATAAAATATGATTGTTTTTTGAAGAAGATATTATGCACACACAGGCCATATACCTCTTCAATATAATATTCTACATGATCTAATAAGAATCTCTGCTCAGATACCAGAAAATTGATTATTTAACAAGAACTATCTGCTGAGTGGGATCCATATTCATTACTATAATTATTTGGCCATGTGGCTTTTAAAAAAAATATGGTGCAAGTAGTTTATTTTGTGTTACTTTTTAACAGGATTTTTAAGACTATTTAGTGAATCAGATACAATAAGAGAATTTTTACAATTTCATTCCTTCTTCCACAACTGCAGCCACTGCTGCAATTTAACTCAAAATATCAATCCTAACTCCTGAGACAAAGAGCTCCTGTGATAGACTTCCAGTACCACTCCCTCTCAAACCTCATTGCAATACCCTCAGAAATTTCATTTTAGGATTTAATTTTATAGGGTTAACCATCACTTTTAACCTTTTTCATGTAGTTCGTGTGAACTTTGGCAGCCAGTTGGATGTTAAATTTATATACAAGTGAAGTTTGGAGATTTCATGTAAAAATGGAGAAATCTGGTACAAATAAAGGCAATTCTTCTCAGCTGCACTCCTTCACTTCACGGCTTTCACCATTCTCCTTCAGTATGACACAGAAGACCTCACTGAGGGGTGGCCTGACAGTCTTGTGAGCTCTTTTCTCTTTTTCCTAAAACTGCTGGAGCCCCAGCCAGGCTGCAGGAGTACTGGGGAGTTACAAAAGTTTTAGAAACAGCAAAGAGTTTGCTGTCTGCCTAATCTCTCTAATCAAAGCTGGATCCTGGGGCAGAGCTGTTCTCCCAGAAACAAGTACTGGCAGAGGGCCCAAAGCCATGATCCCTGTCAGATTTGGAGATTACAGTGGTTACTGCCCAGCCTCCCAGTTTTGGTGGAGCTGCTGCCAGAGTTCACAGTCCAGCATGTTCATCCAAAATGCTTTTCTGGTTCAATTCACACTTAGAGGAGTCAGGATGCAGATCTCTGCCATCTCCCCTGTGGAGCAAAACTCCAGAAGAGAGGCAAGCAGACAGCCTGAATTAGCTATGACTGCCCAAAGAGTTCACCAAATCCAATTAAGAATCACCCGGGCCTTAAATACATGAAAAAAAACCCACAAAAACCCCATTGCCTGCTGGCTATTTTGCCTCCTCCGTTAAAGGACTAGAGTATATTCTGTAAAAGTACACGTGCTGCCCTAAGAAAAGAACTAAATTACATATTAAATTCCCCTCAGGCAAGTCTTGAAAGTGTCATCTGTTATCGTTTGGCAGATCGGTGATGCTTATGCCAGAGAATGACTCAAAGCCCTCACACAAATCAGAACCAATCTAACTTTTAGATGTGCACATTCATCTGCAGCTCCATGATCCTGAGCAGTTGGGACATCATCCTAAGCTCCTCCATGAGAGGAGACATCCATAAGGGTGAACAATTGTGAAAGCTGAAAACACTCAAGCCTCTTAAAGAAAAGAAATCATTTCACAACACCAGACTTCTATATAAAACTACTTGGTGGGGTCAAGTATCTCTTCCAGAGCATTGTTTCCTAAACTCCTCTTCATTCCTTTATTCCCCTCCACCCCCTTGAAGGCATTTTCCAGTCCTTCACAGCCCTCAGAGGTTTGTGGGTTCACAACAACAAGCAGCCTGTGAGGAAGCTTCCAGAACCTGAGGGGCAGCAGTGCTTTTCCTCACGGTGCCCACATCACCTGGATCCAGCAGCAACTTTGGTGCCATCAGGACCGAAGGTGACGTGGTTGACGGGCATGGTGAAACGAGTGAGGATCCCATCCGGAGCTCCCTCGGGAAATGTGTGGATCTGGACAGTGTTGTTGGAGACTGCTGTGATCAGCTTTCCATTCTGACAACAAAACCAGTCATAAAATCTGTCGGTTACAACACATTTACGCCACAGAGACAAAAATCCCGCTCTGACGTCCCAAATATTTTGGCAGATTAACTTCATTCATTCCAAAAAGGTCTGACAGTAAGAGCAGTAAGGGAAATACTATTTAACTTTTTTTTTTTTTTTTGCACCCAAAAATACAGACAAGCATACTAACTTTAATAATTTAGCACTTTAACCAAACTAACTTGCATGCTATTTAGATGCATCTGCTGCAGCATCAGGAGAGGGCACCCTTGGACTGGAATTCTCAGTTAAATGCCACCAGGGAAAGATGAGAAGTTCATGAACTATAGCTCAGTTCTTTGCAGAAGACAGAAGGCAGATGTTTACTAAAAATTAATCCAGATTAAAAAAAGTGCAAAACAAAAGAAATAATTATCCCATACTTGGAAAAAAGTACCTCTTCAAGTGACAATACTATTCCTCACTTGTACACAGCAGTAAAACTTTATTGTAAATATAAAGAAATGCCTTATTTTCTTTTTTATTGTATGTATTTTTGGGGGAGGAGGCAGTATTGTGGAAGGGTTTTTTTGTTAAGGTGCGTAAAATTACAGAAAAAATCCTGAAGGTAAAGGAAGCAGCAGTCAGTAGTGAATAACCTAAAAAAATAAGAGATTGGATTTCTTACCTAGATTACATCAACATCTCAGAATAGTCCCTCATGACATTTCATTAATGAAGAGTAATTTTTGAAAAAAGGATTTCCTGACATTTAAGTCTCCCATTGTTTAAAAATAAAACATCCGTCAAAACTAGAGCACCTTTTTCATTTTTTCCCAGGACTTTTCCTCATCTATTCTTTCATAATTTTAGCAATTTTTGGCTCTGCCACTGATTTGGTAGGAGAACCCATTCAAGTCACCTCACTTGGTTTGTGAAACAATAATTAATGTGATGGAAATCTACAGCAGAATCAATAATGAAAGTAGACTTTACAGGTATCGAGAAACAGATACATGATGTATGTTAAAAGGGACATAAGAAAGAGGATTCAATTAAGGCAGTAATTCTGAATAAGATTTCCAATGATAATTCTTATAACGCAATACAAATTTGTTAATACTCATTTAGTTCCTCTTTCATACTCCTCTACAAAATCACAAGTAGTTGAAAAACATTTTTAAAATTTGTCTTTATCACTGCCAGGTTAAATACACAACATTTATAGAAGTGATGTAGGCTTCTAGAAGTCTTCTCTTCTAAAATTGCCACAAAGACTATATTTTAGACCCACTATGATTAATGTGGGTATAAAAAAAATGGACACGAAGGAAATAATGTGACAATTCTCAAGCTAAATACATGAACATGCACAGTAAAAATAATTATTTTCTATTATATAAATCCTCTTCTCACTTTGGGTACGCTGGGTCAGAGGCATCTTTAGGTCAAACAACAATTTTGAGAGTGAAACATCAACCAATTATTAAAAAAAAAAGTGTTACCAAACCATTACTCACTTTGTGAGAACAAGTTTTGTTTAATACAGATTCCTTGGACTTTAACACAGGCCCACATAAAACAAGCTCTTGGCTTTCTTCCTAATACTTGATGATCACATCCCATGCTGGGAAAATTCTTGCAACTCACATGGTGAGAAAACACTGAAACAGCCTAAAAAGTTCACTGAATAATTAGCTTAATCTGCTGGGGTTTTTTCTCAGAAAGGAGATCAAAGTCAGAAATTAAAATAACTGAACGTGAAGGAAGAGGAGAGAAAAAAACCATTACAAAAGTTTAGTATAAGTGATAATTCCTCTACAACTATGTATGGGGTAAAATAAATTGTCAGAGGTAATTCTTGTTTATTGTTACCCACAGAAGCAGCATCCCTGAGCTGGCAAATCCACAACCTGTAAGAAAATCCACAGCTGTGAGGAGTTGTGTTAACAACCCTACCTTTAGAGCACACGAGAAGGCCTTTTCTCCCACATTAATGGACTTTGGATCATCATCATCCAGGTTTTCCCAGATCCTAACATCTCCATCACTGCCACAAGTCACAATGCAGCTGTGGAAAGACACAGGATTTGTTAACATCCAGCAATCTGCATCCTTTTTAAAGCTTTTGGTTGTAATGCCAAACGAGGCTTTTTGTGGTTTCAAGGGATTGTTACCAGACCATCTCTTATGAACAGTCTTTGCAATGATAATGAACTTGAGAAAGGAATAAAACAATATGGACTTTAACCATAACCAGTATATAAGGTGCATCCTTTGTTTTGAGAGGGCTTGGGGTTTTTTTAAGTTTACCTTTTAGTCTATAAAAAGGTAATACTAAATATATAGTTTGTATTTATACATTCAAGAACTAACACAAGGAAGAGATGAAAATATAGCAATCCCAATATTGCGTTCCTTCAACTATATTTTTAATTTCTTAGTGCATACATAAACGTATTTACTCCCACACTACACTGATTCCTGCTAAAATCTATGAAGTCACTCCCATATAACATGCATATAGAGTTTTATATATATAAAATACTTACTATATATATACATAGGGATATATATATGCTTACATTTAAGTTATAAATCAATCACTTCTAAACTCAGAGCACCTAAATATGTCCCACAGCCAATTATCAGCACAGGCAGAACCCAAAGGATTTTTTTTCTTGGACCGTGCCAGGCCATAAATCCATCCCAGTATCTCACACAGCAGTAGCTGATGTAGAAACTTACTGAATCATTAAGATTGAAAAAGCCCTCTAAAATCATCAACCATTCCCTCAGCACTGCCGAGGCCACCACCAATCTGTGTCCCCAAGTGTCACATCCACAGAGCTTTTAAATCCCTGCAGGGATGGGGACTCCACCACGCCTTGGGCAGCCTGTCCCAATGACCGACCACTCTTTCAGTGACAAAATTTTCCTTAATACCAAACACCTGGGATCAAAGAGGAGCAAGCCCATCCCTCTCTCGGTCTCTGGCTGTTACCTGCCAGTGTCATTGAAGCAGACATCAGTGTGTCCCTCGGTGTGGCCGTACCGCATTGGCTTCTGCGTTGATGGCATCTTTGCTCCCACCTGCCTGCTTACGGAGAGGAAAAAATAATATCAAATAAAAGGAAACACTTCAGGAAGAGCACCAGATGGGGGGGGACAAGGCGAGAGCTGCTGGGACACCCACACGTGGGGATGGGGACACCAAGGGGATGGGGACACGGGATGGGAGATGAGGACACTGTGGGGATGAGGACATGGGAATGGGGACATAGGAATGGGGACATTGCTGGGAGGGGAGCACGGGGATGGGAGAGGGGGGCACTGTGGGGATGGGGACACATTGATGAGGTCACGGGGGCAGGAGATGGGGACACGGGGTTAGGAGGAGCCACAAGGATGGGGGCATCGNCCGGCGGGGAGCTCCGGGCCCGCGGGCAGCGCCCGCCGCGCCAGCGTGAGTCGGGGTCGGGGGCTGAGGGGCGGCCGGCGGCGGGGAGCGGCGGTGCTGGGGAATCGGCGGCTCCTNTTGCGGGGATGAGGGATATGGGGTAAGAGATGGGGGCACTGTAGGGACAGTGACATTTCAGGGATGGGGATATCGTGGGGATGGAGATGGGGACACCGTGGGGAAGGGGACACATTGATGAGGTCATGGAGACAGGAGATGGGGACAGGGTAGAGATGGTGACATCGTGGGGACGGGGACACGGGGTTAGGGGGAGCCACAAGGATGGGGGCATCGGGAAAAAGACATGGGGATAGGAGATGGGGACGCTGGATACTGCGGGGATGAGGGACATGCTGATGAGGTCACGGGGTAGGAGATGGGGGCACTGTGGGGACGGTGACATTTCAGGGACGGGGATATCGTGGGGATGGGGAGGTGGGGACACCCTGGGGATGGGGACATCGCGGGGATGGGGACTCAGGGATAGGGACACCGTGGGGACAGGGACACCGCAGGATGGGGTCCGGGCTCCCGAGGCCCAGAGGGCCCTGCCATGCCGGGGCCTCTCCCTCGGCCGTCCCAGGGCAGGCCGGACGAGCCACCCAGGGCAGGGACCCGCATTCCCCGCGGCTGCCCCCGCTCCGGAAAAGCCCCGCACCGCCCGCGGGGTCTCAGTGAGCGCCCGTACCCACCATCCATCCATCCNGAGCGGCGGTGCTGGGGAATCGGCGGCTCCTGTCACCGGGAGGGCTCGGGCTGCGCCCTGACAGGAACCGGCGGGCTCGGAGCGGGGTCTCTCCTGTCACCGGTGTGGGTTGGCCCGGGGTCCGCCCTCGGTCAGCGCTGTGTCCCCCGGGGGGCTCGGTCCGGGGGCTGCTGTCACCGGGGTAAATCGACACAAGGGCTGAGCATTGTCACCGGGGGAAACTCGGTCTGCTGTCACCGGGGGGTTTGGCCAGTGACGGGGGGCTCAGGGTCTCCTGTCACCGGGGATGTTCACACCGGGGTCTCTGTCACCGGCGGGGATTCAGTCCACGGTCTCCGCGTCCGTTCCGTTTGCTTCTCCTCTGAAAAACCCCGTGCCCGACGCGTGTATCCCGACACAAACAGGGCACAGCTATTCCCTGTTTATCCCTCTGTACGTGGATTTAATGGCAGCTCCTCAAGAGGCACGGGAACGGCGGGGAAAGCCCAAACCAGGGGCTGTGCCCTTCACCTCCCCTGGGCATCACCCCCATAACAGCCCAGCCGCAGGACCAAACCCCTTCGGAGATCCCGATGGTCATTATGGAATTACTCTGGAATTCCAGCCATCCTGATGCGTGTGCGAGGTGGAGCTGACAGCAGTGGTAGTCAGGCAGGTAGTGATTGCATTGCAAAAATAATTAAGCGTTTGGGTGTTTGGGTTTTTTGGTTTGCTTGGGTTTTTT
>VYZR01005238.1:0-39741 GCA_013400675.1 Oxylabes madagascariensis
CAGAGGCATTACCAACCTCTCTCTTTGTCCCAGTTTTGGCCAGCAGCATGTCCATCTTCAGAGCCATCAGGGATTGGCTCTGCTGGACATGGTAGAAGCTTCCTGCTGCTTTTCACAGAAGCCACCTCTGTGGCCCCCCTGCTACCAGAAACCAGGCAGTGCAAAATCAAAATAGTTTGCTAGTATCTATTTTTTAAAAAAAATATTGTTTTCTTTGTGAATGTTTAAATTATTTCCCATTCTTGAAATGACAGTAGTCAATATTGAATTGAGAAGTCACTTTTAAATAAGCATTCAGAAGTGAAATTTTCATTTCCTTCTCTGAAACAAAAATAACCCAAACAAAACATCAAGTTAGGTTTTTCATGGGTTTATCCAACATAAATGTATCAAAAGCCTGGCATTTCTGTTAAACAATTTAGTTTCATCAAAACACCTTTTTTCTTGCCAAAACGTTTTCCCCACCCATATCCTGACCAGCCCCACTCCCAGTTTTCCTGACAGAGGGAATAGAGAAAGTGAGCTGCCTCAAGGTTTAGGCTGCAGATGAACAAGACATTTGCTATTGATGCTGAGGGACCTTTCTCACACTGGTTTCTCCTTGAAAAGATACCCTTTTTCCTCTTAAAAGACACACAATTCAGGAGAAATAATTAAACAGGAAAAAGACAAAACCGTCAGTTCAGGGGATGTTATTGCCAGCACTGAGTGACATCAGCTCCAGCCACTGCTCCACAAACATCAACACCCTCAGTGCTCAATTGCTATGGATTTGTCCAGGTCCTTGGCCAATACCAGCATATATTGCATAAATATTCCACAAGACAACCTGCTACCTTCTGCACTGTTTCCACAGACAGCGCAGTAAGTTAATTTCCACCCATAATATTTGAAAATACCTTAATTATGAACTTAGTAAGTCTGCTTGTTAATGCAGTTTTCCGTAAATTATTTCATGGTTGAGTGAGAATTCAGTCATTAAAAAGTAGTAATGAACACATAGAGTGAAACAAAGTGGAGGCCTTTGGAAGGTTGCCTTGCAGAGCAAGGGGAGGAGAGAAAGGCCCTGTCTCTTTGGGACAAGCTTTGATCTTAAGCTGCAGATTTGGTACTTCTAACGTCGCCTATGAGGAAGTGCTTCAATCCTGTCTCTCCCTACCCCAGCCTGCTCTGCTGGTGGTCCCTGAGCACTGCACAGCTCTTACATGCTCTCTGCAGTGGGGATCACACCAGATTTAATGCCATGCAGGTTATTACCCACTGCAGCACCAGCAGTTGGAAGGACACACATAATCCGGAGCACCGAGAAGCACAGTTGAGCAATCTGTGCCATGGGGCCAACACGCAGAGCTGGGGCAGTGATCACTCACACAGTGCCACACACTAGTGCCACCTCACTAGATGTCTCCTTAGGACAACCCCCTACCCTCCTTTTCCCACGTTTGGATGTTTTGTCCAGGATTAGTCCCAAGGGTAGCGATCCCAAGTATAACCGATCAGTCCTTTGTTTCGTTTCTCTAGCTGTTTGATTAGCGAGAGACTCATGCACCACTTGGGTATCACACTACCTTCCTCAAGCCCTCCCCTCCCTGATCAAAGTTACAGGTGGCATTAAAGGGCACAAAAGGAAATGTCACATAGTAGACTGCAGTCTCTGGGTGGGCACATTATGGGGAGGAAGGCGGTACTCACACACACGGGTCCATCCTTCAGGCCTGCTCATTGTTGTACTGTTTGATGCAGACTTGAACGTTTCTCCAAACAGCCATACGCAGGACATGTCCAGGGTGTAAGCAGAGCCAGGGATCACATCCACAGACCAAATCCCACCTGTCCATTGCCTGAAGCCTCTCATTTTTTAATGCACTAACAGGGACACAATCGTATCTTGGAGTTTCTCCAGCTTTGCCGAATGCAAATACTGCAGTCCCTGAATGACATAAGAAATAAAAATCAGAGAGCAGCTGAATTATTAACCTCTATACTGAGAAACTTTTAAATTTTTTCCCAAATTCTGCATATAGCACTAACAAATGGCAAGGGTGATTGGGGCAGTGATTACCGGGGAAATATTAGGAATCAGTGTTGGAAGTTTAGCTGTAAACCCATCCTACAGAACTTGTGGATTAAAATTTAGAGATAGTTTGACAAATGCTGTTGTTTTCAAAGAGGGGAGACATCATTCTTTATACTCTGTTTTATGCATTTGTATGCATCAAACACTAGCACACTTTAGTTTATATATTTTTAAGATGTCATTCTAAAGGATGATGAGAATCAAGGATGTATCTATCAGGTACCTTGGGAATCAACAGTAAGGTATTGAATAAATTGACAAAAAGTGTTTTGGTTTTATATAAAGGGTGAAAGGATGAGTAAGTCACGATTGTTTGCTACTGTTCTAATCATCCATGCAATGGAGACAGGAGACAAGGAGACAAGGATACAAAGGTTCAAAAGTCCCTCAAAGCATCTGTAATTCCAGCTATAATTTGAAGTTCTGGAGACTTTTTTGTAAGAGAAAAATGTAACAAGCCCTGTGAATATATCAAAAGGTTGTTTTCTCTATTACAAATGCATTGCATCAAATTTGTCTCCATTTCTTTCCTTCATCTTCTGCAAGGAACTCAGATTTGCATAGAATCAGAATTGGTCATTCCCGTCAAATATAAGCTAGATATAAAACACCAGTATTTTTCTTTTCCCATTTTAACTTTAACTATAATTTTACATATGTCTTGGTCTCCACTGACTGATTTGAAAAAAATATGGATATTTAAAGGAATTATGCTGGGAACTACTATGGCATTTCTCTGCAAGTGTAACCCCCCCATATCCTCCCTCCCATGCATTCCCTGTTTGTTAGCTATTCCAAGGTAAGCAGAAAATAAACAATAACAGAAGTGGCTCTGGCAAGTTGCAAATGAGTTCAGTACTTAGCATTCACTACACTGATGCCTTCCCCAGGTGGAATGGGAAATGAAGAGCGAGTGATGGATTTGCGTGNCTATGGCATTTCTCTGCAAGTGTAACCCCCCATATCCTCCCTCCCATGCATTCCCTGTTTGTTAGCTATTCCAAGGTAAGCAGAAAATAATAACAGAAGTGGCTCTGGCAAGTTGCAAATGAGTTCAGTACTTAGCATTCACTACACTGATGCCTTCCCCAGGTGGAATGGGAAATGAAGAGCGAGTGATGGATTTGCGTGGTGGGTAGGGCAAAGGAAAGGACAGGACTTGCTACAGATAAAATTTTTCTTTTAGAAATTCTGAAACATTTCTGCACACTGACCCTTACAGCCCTGCCACACCATATGAAATGAAGGTTTAGAGATTACGAGGTGAATCTCATGAAGACAACGTTCAATCTTAAGAGGACTAAACATAGGGAGAAATGATCTTGTGTACATTACTACCCTGGCATCCCTCACTCATAAACAACACTTAGGCATGTGCTGCTCTTCTGCCAAGATGCCCACTCAGCATTGCAGATCTGAAGAAAAATGTTTGAGAAACGGCAGGACTGACTGCAGAGTCGGGTGTACAAATGAGTGAAATAAAAAAGACCATGATGAGATTCAAAATGTAGGCCAAGCCTATTCAGCTCTTGCAATCAAGTGTTTACCGTCTGCTGCAGCATCATTCTGCTCCCATCCTCTTCCCCTTCATTCTGAACAATGCAACACTTCAATCTTCTTTAAATTCAAGGACACCAAGTCCCCGAGTGCCCCTCTCACTAGCGCTGAATAGGAAAACAAACCTGCCCTGCCTTAACAGCATCTTGGCTTACGTCAGTGATGCAGAACATATTGCTTCAAATGCATACTCTTCTAGGGGTGCCATCCATCCATGCTGACAAGAAATAGAGCGTTCCTTGCCTTTATCATGTCTGAGAGAGGGGAATGTGTGAAGCAAAGCTGAATGTGTGAAATGCAAATGCAAGCCGCTACATTCCAGTCATACATTTCCTACATTGTCTAGGAGCATTGCAGGGCTGTGGCTTGGGGATGCTGATCCCCCCAACAGATGGCACATCAGCCCTACCTACGTAGGAAACACGCGTTTCTGAAAAAGCCAAGAGGCAGGAGCAACATGAAGCGTGAGAGGGGGGCAGAGCCATCCCTCCCATCCAGAGTCTTGCATATCTAGGCTGGGGATCACAATGGAAGCTAAAGCAGCCCTATCCCAGGTGTTCTATAAAAGATGATACCCGCTGTAAGATTAAAAAAATAATAACAAAAGAGATTTGGGGGGGACGGGGGGGGGTTAATTGGAAAAAACCTTTTTTTAATTAATTGTTTGGTATTTATAGTAGAATGGGGAGATTTGCATCCACACTTGCTTTACACACAAACACTTCTGCGTATATGTATAACATGAAAGTCCATATACAAGAACAGTTTGCCACATCTAGGCGAGGTAGATACATACAAGTATAGGCAGTCACAACAGTTCTATTGAGATACCTTGTTTTGGGCCAATCTGGCTATTTTTCCATAATAAATAAACCCTAACAAAGCCTTGTTCTGGCTTAACTACATGCATCGGGCATGGCATCACTGCGTATGTTTAAAACAAACAAACAAAAAATCACAACTGAACTGAACCACTGATAAAAACTTGTAGTTATAAAAGACCTAATCTGAACCAGCTCATGACAACCTGAGAAATGCCAGTCATTTTTATCCAGTGGATAATATTATATTTAGTTGGTGAATGAAAAGAAAAAAAAATTAATGACACTGTCAGTGCTTTCAGAAATTTTTCTATGATATGTTTAAAGTACTTAGTGCACGGAGAGCTAAGAAACCTGATGCAACCTTGCAATCTACAAACAACCAGTAAGAAACAGCAGATGAAATGGCCAGTCCTGGTAGAAGATCCAGAGCCTTCTGGCAGAGCTGACTTGATGGATTTTGCCACAGACAGTTGGTGAGGTCTTTCTTACTATTTCTTACTCAGAGCTGCAAGTATTACAGTGCCCAGCAATGTGCTTGTGATGTATTTTCTGCATAACTGCAGTTTGACCAGTCCCAAAATTCCTTCCACAATATCACAGGCATACTAAACAAGCATAACGCTAATTTTATTACTAAAACCTGTGTCCTAATAGATGACCAAAAAAAACCCCAACCCTAAAATATTGCCAATCTTAAACGTGATCACTTTTTTGTTTTCCCAATGTTGCTAGTAGTTACCCTGCCTTGGCCAGTTTGTAGCCTTTTGGATGCTGAACTATAAAAGGAAGGCCAAGAGGCAGGACACAGCCTTAGATGTACACTGCAAGCAGAAAAATGGGTGTCAAATTCAAATCTTTAAGGAAAGTTCTTTCATCTACAACATAAAATGAACAGGACAGGACACTTACCTTCCAAATTTTTACTGATTTGTATCTGGTCTGAACTGAAGTCAACCTAGGAAGGCGTAGCACTGTCTCGCCTTGATTAGAGCTGTCTATCCCAAACACTTTTGTTTATAAACTAAATTTATCCTGTTTTCACAATGAAGTTTATTCCTGATATCCAATTAAAATGTAATCAAGGGGGGAAAAAATAATCATCAGTGGCGTGGTTTGACACTGGCCAAACAAACAGTTTGTCTGCCTGTCCTATTTTGGAGAAAACTAAAAACTGTTTTGAGGCAGTTCTCTACAGAAAACAATTTGCAAATGCCAACCTGCTTACACGTCTCTTCTGCTGCTACTAAAGGCCACCAGTGTCTCGGCTTGATCCAATTACTGCATTGCACAGCTTATCACACTGACCCTTTTCTTTTCCTCCTTTTCTTCAGAGCTGAGCCTCATTAAGGAGAAATATGACTTGTCCAGTCAGTGTTAAATCCAAACTCTTGGGTTAGTTCTGTATTTGGAGGAAAAGTTGAGTGAACTCCCATTCAACAGAAAAGCAGCCTCCTGATACTCACTCTCTTTAAAGGATTTGTACCATTTACAGTAGTTGTGTTTGCCATATTGTTTTCCTCATTTTGTCACTAATAAAATTAATATTTATTTATGTGTTTGCACATACACGTATTTCTATGAAATGTCTTTCAGCACTCTGGTAAAACAGCAAGAAGATACTTTCCAGTGGATTGAAAAGATCTCTGGGGTTTTTTTCACTCTGCTCCTCCAAAATGTCAGAAATATCAATGAAGTGATGCTTGAAGTGAAAATGTAGCCGTCTCCTATCTTTAAGCTGGAATCATTCTGAACATTCCAGGTCCCATTCCTTTAAATTCTTCCTGCCCTTCAATTTTAACTCTCTTGTACAGCCTCTCAGACATATAGTAAGTAACCTATTGTTTTATTTCCCTACAAAAGCATTCAAGAAAAATGAATACTCTAGCTTCTCTGGGTCAGAACATTTCCACTGTAACACTTCAGCGTAAATACAGAGCAATGCCTTACATACTAATTTAGTTCCTTGTTTAAGATGTAAAAGCAAGACTTGCAGAAGCAATGCACTGAGTGAACTTCAAACCTCCAGTGAAGCCCAGCACTGCCTGCCTTGGCCATGGCTCTTTGGTGTGCTTCTCCATGGGAAGGCTGTCCCTGCTGCTGCCCAGGGCTGAATGCTCCCAGCTGGCTCTTCCAGCCCTGCCAGCAACCCACTGCTGTGGCAGACCCTGCCTCTGCTCAATGGGGTTTTTTGCACCGTCGGTCCCTTTCACAGCCACCTCATGCACCCAGCTGTCTCCTGGCTCTTTCCTGATTGTGGCCAGCCCCTGCCCACATGGCTCTGGGCTGCCCTGCCCTCTGTAGCAGGGTGTTCTGCCTGGAATGGGGTAACACAACTCCGGCAGTGCCCTACGTCCCAAAGCTATCGGTGGTGAGCTGACGGATCGCCCGCCCTGCCGGCCGGGAGCCAGCAGCGCCCCTGCCGGCTGGGACAGGAACTGCACTGACGGGAAAGTGCCCACGGCCAGGAAGGGGACACAGAGCTCCTGGGGCTGTTCGCTGTTAATGCCAGAGGTGTGGTTTGGTGGCTTTATTACACCTGCTAGTAAAGAACTGTTACTCCTATTCTCATATCTTTGCCTGAGAGCCCCTTAATTTCAAAATTATAAAAATTCAGAGGGAGGGGGGGTCTACATTTTCCATTCCCGGTGAGGCTCCTGCCTTCCTTAGCAGACACTTGTCTTTCAAACCAAAACACCAGCTCAGAGCTTGGCACTCACAAAAGATCTGTGCTGCTCCCTGACGCCTTACCACACCTTGTGCAGGGATTAAATCCTCTGGTCAGACACTGCCTGAGGGATGTCTTGTACCCAATATCAGACACATACCAGCACGCCCCTCAGTGAAGCAATGACACAGATAATCCCTTCTGCTTTGCCCATTACCAGGATGGCAGGATGGAAGGACTTCTTGGGCAGTACACAGCCTTTCCTTGAGTCTCTGCTCAGCTGGTTAAACCTAATGCATGGCCATCATGCTTGCATTACCTCACGCTCACCGCATTTGTGAAGCACAGCACCTTCCCAAAGCCAGCAGAGCCACAAAGGTTCTAAAATAATAATAATAATAAAAAAATACAAATAAAAATATTAAAAAAACCAAAACAAATCAAACAACCAACCAAAAAAAACCCCCACCACCTTAGGATCCTGGATTGGGCTGCTCCTCAGCCCTGGGTACAGCAATGCAAGAAGGATTTAAGAAGCTTTTCAGGAGTCAGTGTGTGGCTGGATAGGCCAATTAGCCTTGGCAGAGATCCAGTGATGCCAGATCCAGGGTAATTTTCAATACAAATGGAAACACAATGCAGGAAGCCACAACCCATCTGTATGAAAAGTTAGGTCTGCAGAGTTTATTAGTCTGGGCTCCTGGCCACAAGAAAATACCTAATTTGCTTCTGGACTGCAGCTAGCCCTGGAAACCACACAGGAGGTTTTTGCTGGGCTACGTGTAAGCAGTGAGTAGGTGTCACCTTGATTATCCTCTGTTATATGTACCTTTAAGCAGGACAGGCTGTTTTGCACCAGTAGCTTTCCTGATGTCTAATTAGTGCAGATAAATAAAGGATGAGGTGGGCAAACATTTCTTACATTTATTCTTACATAGATGAGCTGTAACTCTAACTGTAATCATGCAGAAAGACCTGTGTCCAGTCTGACAAACAGGTGGACTCCATGGGTCCCCAGGCTGGACAGCCCATCCCAGGCTAGAGTGGAGGAGCACAGGGAGTTAAAGAAGGATGCTCCATGGGCCCAGGGGCAGAGGAGGCCACACTGCTGGGCACCACATATGGGCTGGAGAAACCCATGCCAGGAGCAGAGGGGTTGTGCAGCAGGGAGCCCACCGGCTCCCACACCAGCCACAGTCACACCAGTGCACAGGGCCCTCTTTTATATGGCCTTAAATTTAGCTGCAGAAAGGCAAAAGGGGGATTATTCAACAACCTGCCACAATTCTGGGAAAGAGAGCACAGTTCAGGTTTGCTCCTCCCTTCCATTAGTATGCTGGGAAGGTGTAGAAAGGATTCAGAGCAGTCTGGCCTTGAAGGGATGAGACCCAGGTTTTGCTGTCATGGAACATTAAAGCATTAAAGCAGATGAAGGTACAAGTTAGGTACCACATTGCTCAGTCTTGACAGGACTGTGGCACTTTTAAACAAGACCAGAAGCAAGATTTCAGACACCATGGAAGCTCCAATGTCAGAAATACAGGTGCCTACTAATTTAGGTCCATCAAGGGCTAAGCATCTGCTCAATGTGCATTTGGAGGAGCACAGTTTAACAGCTGGAGGTGCTCAAAGTGGGACTGAGGTGTACAGGCAATCTGACAGTACATCCAGTACATCTGCAAACTTCATCCTCGTGCAAGTCACTTATTTAAAGTTCATTTCTAAGCTCAAACCCACCAGTATCTCTCTGTAGTAGAATTTGAATGTCATCATTGTAATAAAAGACACACAAACCAAACTAAATAAACCAACCAAAAAAAACCGCAACCAAAAAACTGAACTCATGAACTGCAAAAATGTGCATTTCTGCTTTTTCTGTGTGAAATCTGGGCATTTTGTGAGTTTATATGTCCCAGACAGCTGTGCAACAGAAGTGCCAGCAGACATAGAACCCCCAGCTCCAGAGTCTGGGCATTCTCAATCCAGCAGCAGCAATCTGGAAGCAGGGCAGTGGCAGCAAACTCCATGCACTCACCGACAAGTTTGCACCACTGATGGTATTTAGAAAACGTGCTTATCATACAACTCTTTCAAATATCCCTTCCAGTTCCTGCTTTCTTCTTACCAGTGTGCCTGGTGCAGTCTATGCCAGGACCATGGTGCTGTGTGAGTGGTGACCCAGCACCCATCCTGTGGGGCCTGGAGCTCCCCGGGAAGGCTGGATGGCAGCAGGATGGGCCACATCTTCTGCTGCCCCTCTCCACAGCCCTTCCCAAGCAGCCTTGCCTGAATTTCCCAAGCTGCTGATCTCCATGTACAGCCCCATCCATGACTCCAGGCTGATGGGGGCAGAACAGTCACTTGCTTTCCCACAGAAACGGGTGCAAGGAGACTTTTTCCACCAGAGAAATGTTGCCCTTTTTTTCAGACTCTGCTTCTAAGGGAAAGCAGTCTTAAAGCTGTAAAAAGTGTTAAGCAGTATCCCAGGTTACCTTTTAACAGGAGAGCATTACCTTCCACTTTCACCCTTCTCTTACAGTCCTCAGAACACCTAAAATTACCACTGTCTGTTGTGTAGCAAGACAGGAAAGCTGTGTCTCACATGGTGATGGACTGGATTACTGCACTGACTTCTATCTGCATCAACAGGCTCCATGTATATCAGGGCACAGTTTAAAAGGAATGATCATCTTTTTAATAGATCACATACTGAGTCACAAGCTACATATTCAACAGAAAATCAAGCTAATTGCTCACTTCTTCTGAGATATCCCTGAAGGATAATCGACGTCTGCAGAGCTGTTTCTTAGTTGGAAACTAAATAATTAAGCTGAAGAAATGCATTTCTCTTTCAAGTTTCTCTCTGTATTTTCTTTTATTCTTCTTTGTACCAAATACATCAGAATGAACATAAGCTATTGACTTTAATTAAAAATTAAAATTAGCTCTAGTTTTGTTTTGTTAAATCTACAGCTGAAAAACAAAAGAGACTATCAAGACAGAAAGAGAAAACTGTTCAACCTTTCTGTCAGTTCCCATCCCTACGCACTTACCCAGCAAATTGTACACACGTCACGCATCATCTTCTTCCTGCATGTGACTCAGGAGTCTTCAGCAGGATTTACTGTACTTGGAATTCAGCTTATAACTACAGCTGTGTGGAATATAAATAAAGAAATGGACAGTACCACAACATGATAGATTTGTGAATTCCCCAAATTTGATAGGAATCTTCTTTATTAATTTAACCTATTACTGGCTAATTGCTTATGTACTGTAAATCTGCAAAGGTCAATCACCAAACAATAAGAAGGTATGAAACACTAACAAGTCCTAATACAATAAAAATGTAAATCAATAATCTAAATGAAGCCTTATATTGCCAATGATGCATGAAAATGTATTGTTGTCAGGGACTACAAGCATGGGTTTCACTGAAAGCAATAAAATAAAAAGCCATGTCTTTTGAGAGGAAGACAGTATAAACAACATCTGTAAATACTGACTGTACAGTGAACTTTTCCAAAAGGGCAGCTTCAAGAACAGGCCCTTTCACTGAAAGATACTTTCTTGCACAAAAAGTAAATGGAAAAAGGTCCTGATACATTAAAGAAACACTTGATAAAGGCTAACTCTGAACTATATGGATGTAACAGAAGAACAAGTTTTAGATTAAATACTGCATTTTAAACATTTGTAAATAACTATTTCTATACATTAAACTTTAGAGCTGTTTATAAACCTGCAGCCTCACTCCAGACAGAATCCTACAGCTAACTCCATTCAAACAACTGTTCTAAGAGGACAATTACTGCAGATGTGCACAGCTGTAGGAGGAAGCAGACCCCTCACCTGGAGGCTCGCTACACTCTATTGCTGAATACCCATTTAGGAAATTCCTGCCTTCTTGAGTTTGTAACTGGTTCAGATGAGTGTTAAGGAAAAGCACTATTTTTAAACCAGCTTTTAATTCTAAAAGGATGCTGAATAGTGTGGTGTTTGTAGGAGCAATTTAGCTTTATTAAGCAGCCTGCCACGGACTGTGTGAGCTCAGAGAAGCCTCGTGCAGTGTGTGCAGCAGCAGAAGTCCATCAGTCTAGAACCTGATTACTGAGAGCTGAGAGGACATGCTGCAAGGAAGGGTGTTAAACACTCATCTCCCATGCCAGACATCCCATTTCACCTCTGATACTATGGAAGGAATTTCTCATGGCAGCAGAGGTTTGGCAAATATACTTCTCAAAATATTGTTGTGTTTCTCCATTTTCATTAAAATTCTATGCCAAATTGCCAATTGTGAGGGTCATTTCACCTCCATGGCATTGTTAGAATATATTTCACAAGCAATGTAGACAGCACCGACTGTGAAATCTGTATTTCTCTTTTTCCTGCTGATAGGAAAATAGAACACTTAAAATCAGTTGGGAACCTGAAGAGTTAGACCTGCTACAGGCAGGTCTAAATTGCTATTATAAAAAGGTCCATTAGCAGGTTTGATCTGAGCAAGGAGGGTGTGCTAGTTTATCAGATTAGTGTGATTTCTTCCCAACCAAAGTCTGCTCATGAATTGTAGCAGTATTGAATTAAAGGAATCTGGTTTTAAGGCCAGGCATGGATACTGGAAACAGTCATATAATAATCAACTCTTATGGTTTAGGCAGAAAAAAAGGAAGCATTATCCTTTCTGAACATTTCCTTCCTCTTTATGTCTTCAGATACTCTGCTTTTGCTAAGGTCATTGCATGAATTTAAGATACACCATTCTGGAAACTAAATTAGCTCTCATTTACTGGGAAGTTGAATGCAGCCAGACTAATGGTGGTGCAAATATAATTGGTTCCCAACATGTGTCAGTGTGTATACTCTTTAAGCCACGGAAAAGATGCATTATGGGACTAATTTTTAAATGTTAATGGATATTGGATGTTTGCCAGACACCCAGCTGTGCACAAAACATTGAGATGGTAAATAGCTCTTGATCTGTTTAGAAACAAATTATAATGGCTGTTTGGATTCCACATGACTGAAGGCATGGTAACCAGCACAGGCTCACAGGCTGACCCTATTAACTGCACTAAGGGGAATGCACTGATTTTTAAAATCAAAATAAGAGACATAAAATAAGGCTATTAAGATGCCATTTAAATTATTTTAGATTAATATTAAACAAACAACATCTCAACAGCAACCCATAGCACCTGTTACCGTTGGCTACATGAGCTAAGTTACTTAGGGGACTTATTTTTTGCTAGGTTTCTTTGGGAGGATGTAAGAAATAAATGATTTGATCACACAATTTGGTTCTAAAGCTGAGGTCTGAGTGAAAAGCTTACCTGCACTTATAGAATAAAATCTCTCCTGCCACACATCAACAATGGGTCTCAGTTAGATTCACCAAGGAATAAGATCTCTCCTCATTTGATATGTAATTTTACATATCATAGTTTTAATTTAAGGTCTACAAATATCAGTATTTGCAGGAAATTCCCTACTTAAAATGCCTCACTAATTGTATTCATTTGGTCAGCAAAGCCCAACAGGGAATTTTTAATCAGCTGGATTAGGTGCTTTTGATTACTATACTGTAGCATTAGCAGAAAGCACCATTTTGCAAGTGAAAAATATACTAATTGTCAGCAACACAGGAGAGCTCTTTTCCATAAACCTGTGTGCTCAGCAGTTTGAGACTCCTTTCCACAAATAAATAAGACTGAAACATGTATATTAGGAGAGGTTTCCCCTTTAGGATTTTGCTGCTGGTTCACTAGGGCTGTGAAAAAAAAGCCTGCATGTCTAGTCCATACCAAAATTTCACCATAAATCCCCACAAAAACAGTAGGCAATTCCAAGCAGAAGAGTACAGTTTCATTGGATCAACAGGGAATGACTCAAGACTGCCTAAGAGCTGACTGTGCACTGTCATTAAATCACAGATTATCAATAATGCAAAATTTGTATTCCACAAGTAACTTTGCAATTGCAGCTTTGTATCTTGAATTGGTTCTTCTTAGCATCTATCCTGGGGGTTGGTTTTTCACTGGGTGCTTTCTGCTAATTTTGGTACCTTACATAGCTCACCCTCTGGGACAGGAAATACATTAATGTATTAGGAAAGGAAACCTGAGAGTCACTTCTCAGAATTCTTCAAAAGTAATTTTCTCTTTCTCAAAAGAATTTTTCTTCCTCCAGATGTAGAACATCTATGAAAAGAAAAGCATCCTGACCATTAGGAAATATGCTTTCCTTAGAGGCACCATCAAAACGTGTCAAAGGAGGATATTTTTTCCTGACAGCTCAAAAGTCTTGATCCATTCTTACAGAGTAAGTATAGATCTTGGAGGAACGTTATCCCTGCTGCCAATTTCAAGTGACAAGAAAATGAGACGATAAAACACAAAAACAAAGCACAGCCCCCCTTCCTCAACCCTGCAAGCTGACAAGCCACAAGAGCAGGTGTGGCCCCACGGGGACATGGCCCAGGCATTCTGCCACCCCACCACGGCCAAGAGGGCACTGCTGCCATCCTCAGCCTGCACAGCCCTGAGCACATCATTTCAGTGGCATCAGGACACCCACAGCAGAGGAGTTTTGCTCTCTCAAATAGTCCAGGCACTCACAGGGTAGGAACCACACAACTTTACCATCTCCCTGCCAGTAGAATATGAGAAAGTCTCAGCACTGTCTGCAGCCACAGGAATACTGGTGAAGAGTCTGGGTTTGGACATATGAGCTTTGGTAGTGAATTGGTCTTGGGAGAGGGCAGATGAGGTGGTGACCAGATCTCTGAGCTCCAGGAGGGAGGACTTTGTGCCTCTGATGCTGCACTGAGAAGATCTGCTGTGCTGCCAGCTCATGCTGCCTCGACCGATGTCAACAGGCAAATCACAACAAGTTGATATCCCACAAGAGCAAAATGGATGAAAACAAGCTTATTGCTCCTTCCTCATCCTGGCTGGAGGTTTAGGAGTGTGCCCACAGCCACGTGGATTTTACACCTGTATAATGTGATAACATCATCCATACCAGCTGCAAGCAGACAAACAACTGGAAGTTCCCTTTCCTAGTAAATCACTGACTCAACATCAGAATTCAGACAGCACAACTACTTCAAGGATCAAGCTATAACTTCAGTTATATTAGCATAAATCTGAAATAATTCTGCTAAGGCTGGAGAATCTATTCTTAATTTTCAAAAGCAAATGAGAACAGTCTGACCAGCAGCATTCAGGGTTTGAATGACCTACATACAAAGTATGTTTTTGCAGATACGGAGTAATTTCATTAGAGTACCCTGCAAAATCTTTTATTTGCATAACTTGTTTCCATTTCTTTTTAGTGTAATGAGATTTCATGATGAAAGCCAAATACAATCTAGTATAGCAAAAGTGCATGTTACACTGATCCTAATAAGCCCAATGAAAATCAATAATGCTGCTAGTTCCCCTGAAATCAGCCTACATAAGCTCCAAGCACCATGTTCTGCCTAGAGCAGAGTATTAGCAGCTTATATAAGACAGATATTTCCTAGCAGAAAATCTGAAAACAACCACAGTTGAGAAAGAGAAAATAAATTGCTGTTACAAATACCACCAAAAATTTGGGATCATTGCCTCCTGTCCTTAAGGTGTGGATAAAAGATCAGCTGCCTTCCCTTTCCATCCAGTCGCCAGCTGTACCAAAGCACTGTGCTGGCTGCAGCCTGCACGAGGGGGAGTCCCCACACCCTGGCTTCTCTGTGCCCTGCAAAAGAAAAACAACATTGTCCACCCATTTGCTGAAAAAGGATGAGAAATTTTCCTCTAAAAGCAGAAGCCTCATTTTCGCTGGCATAGAAGTGAGGGTGGGGGAAAGAAAGTCAAGCCCACTGCATCAAGGAGTGGTATCAAAAATTCAGGTAACCTGATGCAATGAACTTTGCCAACATGGATGTATCATCTATCCTATTTCACTCCTTTTGCTTGCAACTTGCTCTGCATTCAGTAATGGGAAATGCTGAGCTAAGAGGGGAAGAGAGGGTAGGTCTGAAAGCAAAGACAAGAACATGCAAATGTCAGAAGACAGAAACAGACAATTCATCTATACGTTATATAGTATATCTGAGAGCAAGAGCCATCATTATGAAGATTTTCACTCTGCATGTATTTGAAATAAAATCCTTCTTTGAAGTTTGCCTCTTATTAAATAAGCTAATAAATGTAGGAAGCTTAAAATATAATTTACATTGCATTAGTAGGCTATTTTTTATTTGCATAAGAAAACATTTCTCTGTAATGATCTACCTTATGAATGACCTGGGGAAATAATTTCAGGTTGCTTAAAAATGCAACCATTTGTTTCTTATTGGTGAGTTCAATTTCACTAAAAGTTATGGAGTGAGCAGCAATTTGCAATATTGGATAGCCAAAGGTGCATAATTATTTCCAGTTTACCATTAAAATAATATTTAAATAATTCAGCATGCAGTTGCTTTTTTCTTTTAATGATGTACTATTAGCAGGTTGGCAGATTTGCAAGAGTGAGGCATTTTATGAATTTTTTGAATTAGGAAATTCTTACAGAAGCAAATGTGAGCACAAGCTTTTATTTCGTGTAACGTTCGCATTGTAAAGTCTTCCCTCAGGACAAGAATAGATTGAATTTTTGCAAGTGTACAACTTCATGTAAGTAGCGCATTTGTATTTATTTACCAAATGTAAGTAGGGTAATCCTGAATAAAATGATTGTATATAGGGACCACACGTAGGTAGCATGTAGCAAAATGTGCCACGGATACATCAGAGATGTACATCTGCCTTCCATGGGGGGATGCAGCACGGCTCATTCTGCCTGGTTCAGAGGTTGTAACAGCTTCTGCCTGTACATCACAGGTGTACAGTACTGTTGCCATGGAGACGGGCTCAAATGAGCAGGAAATTTCATTTTGATAAAGTTCTATTCTTGGGCAGAGGAAGAAGGCTCTATATTCAGCATCACATATGGCATTTTTTGTTTGGGACACATTTTCTGTAAACAACCGCAGACTTGAAGAGCGAGTTGCATTTTCCCTCCTGATGCCAGCACCTGACAATATCCCCCTGGAGCGGGGCTGCGGTGGGGACCGTCCCGCAGCATGGCCGTGCCCGCGCAGAGCCCCAGCACCGGCAGGGGCGGCGGCAGCTCCCGAGCGGACCCCGGCCCCGCCCGGCATCCCCGCCCCGGGAACACACGGCCAAACCAGCGGGGATGGAGCCAGCCGAAAAGTGGGAAATTGCAGCTGCAATGGTTCTTTAATTTTAACTTAAGTAAAAATATTAACATTTGTTAAACCAAGAAATCAAACTTTTTAAAATGGAAGATCTTTTCAATGTGATAAATCAAAACAGCGGTTTGAAAACAGTGAAATTAAATATTTCCACTTTTTCTAGTTCTCCACATACCAGGATTTATCAACCCTATCAATTCACTAGGGCTGACAGAAATTTGCTAAGCAATTCCACAGATCAGAACCTGCATTTTTCAGGGGAAAGGGGATTTGACTGAAAGCTGCCTCCCAGTTCTCTTCAGTAAGGTGAAAGCAAAGACTCTATCACGGTGTGAAGAGCATCTGAAGTAGTTGCCTCTTCTTTTTCTCTAAGCCCCAGCCCTCAGTGGCACCTTCTGTCCCCAGGGACATTGCAGGGTGGGGATCCAGGCAGGGAACGAGTGGCTTTCCTCAGCGCCTGCCCAAGCCTTGCAAACCTCCTCAATCCAATGTGTGTTCCACCCACAGAAGGAACAAAATCTAATTATGGGCAAAGCTAAGGGGAGGATTAAAGTTCGGGACCAACAGAGGTCTGGAGGTGGCACAGGGTTGCCAAAGGGCAATGGAGCCCCTTGCCTGGGGGCTGAGGGGAGCAAAGTTCACAGGCCATTTGGCAAAGAAGGATCAGGAGGTCTTTTTGGTGGTGGTGTTTTGTTGTTATTTTTGTTTGCTGACTTGCGGTGGGTTTTTTCCTCTTCAGTTTAAATCTCAGTATTTGAAAGCTCCTAGCTATTTACATCTAGCAGCCTTATGCAAACAGCCAATATATGAAGACCTTTTTGGGATCATGGGAATTTCCTGTGCTCCAATTTGTAACAAAAATAATTTAAAAGATAAGGAATTCACTACTGCTCTTAGACTTTATGCAATGCCTGGAAAGTACAGAGTATTAAAAGCCTTTTACCTCAGACACACTTTTCCTTAATATAACTAGTGTCTCACTCAAAAAGCCATGGTGAAACCAATTCTGCTTCTGGCATATATTAAGCATTAGTCATTGCTGGGAAGGCCTGTTGGCAAAACTGAGCCCTTAGCTATCATATGTCTCCTCCTAAACTATATCTTAACTTCCATAAATAATCAATGAAGTGGAATCTCCTTTTGCACCTCAGTATTTTGTTCTTCTATGGCAAAAAAGAAAAAAAAAAATCTATTTTGTACCATAATAACATCACTTGCCAGAATAAAAGACAAGGATTAGCTCCTCCCCCGTCCCCTCCTGCACCAAGCACCTAGACTGCAGTAAGATAAAGAAAAGCCAAAGAAAATGAAAAATATAAATAGTTACACTGGTAAATTGAAATACTTACTATCTTGGGGGGAAAACCTGTTATTAAAAAAAATACCTGAGATAGTGTCAGGCAGTGTGACAATGAAGATGTCACTACTAAAAAGGACTCTTCGGTCCCTTAGCTGTCAATAATTAATACATTATTTACACTTGCACATTCTCATTTCCCAGCTTTCAAGATTTCATTTACACTCTGATCCTTTGCTTAGCAGAAAACTTAACATCATTGCGACCTTCTTCTTCCTGACACTATACACCTATCAAAGAGAGAAAGAGAATAGCATCTAATATGTGCATTTATTAAAGTAGAAAGCATCAGTTACTGGAAGAAGTGACAAATGCCAGTGTCTGCCACAATAAAATGGGAGTGAACCAAATTGCTCCCAAAGAAAAATCAATTAAGGAACCATCTTAATAATACTGTTTGTGGGGGCTCCAGCATTTGCATGTTTTAGAGAAATGTAGCTGAATATTTCTAATTAAAACCCAAAGGAATTAGCAAAGTTATAAAAGCCACGCCACAAACTGCAGACAACCTTATGTTAAAGATACACCATTTTGACTATCTGAAATTAAAATATTCTGTTAGGTTGAAATAGCATTTTCCTCATCATGCTGAGGAGATACAGCCATTCCTAGGAGAAACAATGTCAGATGGTCATATGAGATGTAAATCACTGTTACATCACAGTGTACATAAATGTACATATTTATTTAGTATAAGGATATGCAAACTACCAGCATAAAATTTAACATATGTTAAAATTGCTGTAAGCAAGGATTGCCAGAACATAGATGACTGGGATAATCCTTTTGAAGTCAGTGCCAAGTTTCATGTTGAAGTTAATTTTCTGTTTCAAAAAACAAGTATTCTGGACCTATCCTGGCACACTGGGGCCAGACTGTGGATGATCTTAAACTGAGAAAAACCACATAAATTTGTAATTTGGACTCTCAGAAATTTTTTCTGTTGACTTCAGTGGTTTTTGGAGGCTGTCCTCAGTGCAATCAGAAACTATTAGGAGTAATGCAGCAATAATCCTACTCCAGCTGCGGAAATACTGGGAAAAGGAGATAACCCAGAGATGCTTTTCCGCATGCCAAAGAAGTTACTTTGTTATTTTTTGGTTGGATTGAGTTTTTGGTCATCATTTAGAAGACCTTCTTCTAAGTCTATAGAAATGCGAAGCTCTAATGTTACTTTCTGGTAACTCTGCAGAAGGTGGCTGCACTGTCTTCGCCAAGCAGACACTTCCCCCAGCTGCAGTTTGTCTACACTGCCAAAACAACAGGGCTGCCTTAGGCAGAAGAGATGATTTCTACAGCATGACAGGTTCAGAATTAACCATACCACTGGCTCCCTTGCTCTCTCCAAGCTCCTCTGCTGAGGGGTTGCCACAGTTCTTACATTCCTCTGTGGTGGGGATGTCATCCTTGTTAGTCATACAGGGGCCGGGCTGGATTTGGCACTTTCTGAAATTTCACCTCAGGAACTGTAATGACAGAGAAAACACAGACACGCTGGACAGCTTCTGCAAACTGCTCTAGTGTCTGCTTGGCCAAAAGGAGCACACCAGCCAGGAGGAAGCACTGAAGTGATGCAAACATTGTCCTGTCTAAGGCTGGGCTTTGTCACTGTGGGCACGGAAACCCATCTGAAGTAAATTAAAATTTCAGTTCACCTAGGCACAAACACAACAACCATCCAACCATAAATGCCATAAAATAATTGCAGTGATAACCATCTCCCACTTTCCTCTAGCCAGCATCCAGCTGGCACTGTCAAACCATGCAAAACAGGGAGGTCTGCATTAACTATTACAACCACTCCAAAGTTAGTAACTCATTCATGGATTTGCCGTTGCACAACATACTGACTCCAATTTGTGCAGTCCTCTTTTCCTCATCAGCAGCTGGTGATCTCCAGTTGGCACAGGAGTGGGCACACGTTATTGCACCCGTGGTGACTGCTGCACGCTACATCCCTTTCTCTTCCCAACCAGCTTTACAACTCAGACTGCAACAATGCCATTAAAAAAAAAAAAGGCAGTTAATATTCAACAAAAGGAAGTTCATCCATTATTTTGCATTCTGAGAAATTAGTATCAACCTCTGCAATTAAAAATTTCCAGGATGAATTCTTGCATGCCAGTTCTTAGCTAGGAGTACAATATATTGGTTGAATTGTGATTTCTTATTAGCAGTAGAGATTTTACAGCAGAGGTCCTGGCAGTCTTGATGATAGAGGAGCAAACGCTCCTGCATCCACTCTGACATAAAAAAATTATAATTTCTGGAAGACCCTATCACAGTGAAAATTCCAGGCTGTCGACTGGATTCAAATTGGTGAGTACCCGAACTGTGCCCAAATGCCACCCAGTTGCAAGATTCTGTTCTGAATTCCTGAGCTGTTAGGGGAGCATAGTGCTTATGAGATGTGCCAGATTGATGGCATCTGCATGTAAATTCTTTTTTGCTTGCCACACAACAAATACACATGGAAATCAGAATGAAAATTTCCCTCTGCTGTCCCTTTCTGCAAATACCTCCTGGACAAGTGATAGGCCATCTCTATTTAATGAGTTAAGAAAATAGATTGCTCTCCCAGTACAGTTTTTCCTCAGTTCTATTGGCTCTCATTTTTATGATTAACAAAAATATTAGTTGTTACAAATGAAGAGTTTTGCAATACGAGTAATTCTGAAGAAATGTTGAACAACCATCAACTACGAAGGGAAAGTCTAGCTCTCCATCACCATGCACCCCTTTGTGAGAGAATATTCTTGTAAGTGTAGCATGAGATTACTGCTCCAAAAAATGACTTGAACACAGCTGAACCCTCAGCTTCTTAGGCTCAAATTGGGAGAAAATACACCAGACACTTTTAAGGACAGATGACTGACTAGCTGTGTTTCTGCTTCATAGCATGGGACTACTATGTGCCACAGATATTTCAGATATCATTTGGAGGAGGAATTCATTAATCTATGAGATGCTGAAGAGGACAGGCTATAAGGACCCTGTGGCTGGGACAGCCAGTCTGAATGGAGCAAAAGAAAGAAATGGAGGAGCTATATAAAAACAGGAGGAAAAGAAACCATTGACGAGAACAGAAAGACTAAGGAAACGAGAGCAGGGGTGCCAGGGAGGGACCAGCAGAGCCCCAGCCCCGGGCAGACAACCCAGGCCAGGGCAGCCGAGCCAGGGCAGCTCATCCCGAGCCCCCTCGCAGCCCGGCACGGGCAGGGAGAGCAGAGCCCCACTGGGGCTGGTCCCTGCTTCCCCTCCCACAGCCCACCCTGCCTGGAAATGGGGCACAAAAATGCTGCAACCAACCGCACGGGTACTCAGACACAGGCAAATATGTGGGGTTATGGATCTAGTTAGGCAGAGGTGTAAACAGAACTGAATACTGAGAGGGAAGGTCTATTAATGTTTTTCTCCAAATCACAGGCTTTTCTTTTTCTTTTTTACTGTTCTCTTTTTTTTTAAAAAAAATGTTTTGTCTTGAAGATAAGAGGAAGCAGAAGCAGCTTTGGTTTTATATGGTCAGGCTTGCTGCTTTTGATAGTTTTGGAACATAGCTGCTGATACATTTAGAAAATACAATTTGGCAGTATCAGCCCACGCTGTGTGCCGGTCTGTCGTGTGGGGGTGGGGATGGATAAGGATCACAACGCAAAATGGGAACCATGTGTAAAACCACAGTAACTCATCTCCAGAAGAGGAGTTTATGTAAATTACCATTAAAGCCTTTACTCTTGTTTGCTGATAAATTTATAGACATTAGCATCAAGGTAGCAATCAGGATTCATCAGCTTTACTTTTTTATAACCTGTTAGTCTCTGATAACTTCTCTCTTTAAGTGACATACATTGTGCACTATTAAATGATATGCACAAATAAGTACCTAATGGTAGATTTAAAGATGTTGCAGCAGTCCAAGTTCTTTCATTTTCCTGATTATAATGGCATTTGCATAATGTATGAATTCAAACATTATTGCTGTTAAATAATGCATAAATATTCTCTCATGCTGAAATACATCTATTTCCTCTCCATGAATTATTTTGAATGTATCATTCAGTTGTTTTTCTATTTAAAAATGTAGTTAGAACTCTGCATATATCAGTATTATGACTGGAAGAAGTATCATCACAAGTAGTTGGCTAACACTCCAAACTGTAAATGAAGTATACATTATTAAATGGGCCATTCCTACCTTCTTCAGAAAGCATTATCACCAGAATACAATATTTAGCATTTCTGAAATGTCAGAAAGAAATGCAGGTACATATTTGATTATCTGCCAGGTCTTAGGAAAGAAAAAAACGAAGAACAACATATTGCTACCTGACCTGAAGGGAATATAAACATGGTCATATATAAAGAGATAAATCTGTAAGACAGGATTGTGTGAGTTCTTGAACAGGTCTTTGTGAAACTGAGCACCTTCGACATCCATTGACTTCCAATCCCATATCCCCCAGGTGATGGACCCTTTTATTCATATCTGATTCTGTGAAATGTGCCATCCAGCAAACTCTTAGATAAATTCTGTCAACACTGTCCCAGAAGTCAGTTACATCAATGACAGATGATAGGATAAATAAAAGGACTTCAGGATTCAAGTAGCTAAAGTTGAGCACAAAAAATTTAAGCCTGTGCAACATTCAACCGTAAGAATGTCAAAATGAAAGTAACATAAATAGTATGTCCCTCCTGGGTCTATAGCCCAGCTGAAATGGTGAAAGAAGGTAAGGAATGTAATAAACACCCAAGGACACAAAAATATCTTGTCTGTATGCTTACTTAGAAATGTGCAAATGAACAATTTGCCTGTTTCACCCAGGTGTCTTTCCCCGCTGCTTGTGCCAGTGCAAAATCTTATTTATGAAATATCTGCTTTTTGCAATTGCAGTGTTTAAGTAAGATTTGAGTATTGACTTCTAATAGTGTTTCCTCTCTCTTTTCCCTCCTCTAAAACTGGTGATTCTTTTTTTAATTACTTTTTACTTGCCATGTAGACATGACTTAGTGTTTCAATTTGGACTCTAACTTGCTGGATTCTATTGTCTCAGTCAATTTTCTGTTTGGTGAAGGTAGGAAACAATCAAGTCTCCAATAAACATCATCATTTCTTTAACATATGTCATCTTTTACAATTTGTCGTTATAATGCTAAAACATGTCTGCTTCATCAGTGCCATCACCATTACTTCACCCATATAAACCCACACACCCATATACACATACGTGCAAAGAAACTATTTATTCTGTTAAATAGATTTTCTGTCATTGCTCCTCCCTTTTTCCCTTTACTGTTGCCCATGGTAGAGAGGAAATGCACTTTTAAAACCTAATAAATTGATCCAGTGGTGAAATGAACGCATTTTGCTTACACTTTTTAAAAGTGAGTTTGCATAAAATAGAGACCATTCAGAAATAGATTTGATCAACTTGAAACTACTGCAAATAAAGCTTAGAAAATGTAGTTTCTTAAATTCAAATACACTTGTTAACTCAAACAAAATGACTGTGAAAATTCAGGCCAGTTTCTAATGCAGAGACATCTTAAAAAAAAAAAAAAGTGCCACACGCAGGGCTAAGCTCTCAAACTCAGGTAATGAATCTGGGTTACTTTCTCTTTGGGAGAAACATCTGCAAGACGTAGCTGAGCTGGAACACTCTTTTTTTTTACCTGTTTAAACAAATTGTCTTGATTCCCAGAAAGGCTGGAGACAAATGGGCTCCTAGAGCAAAGCTGCCCTATAGGATGTGAGACATGCTGGACTTCAGCAATTTTCCCAAGTCCTAAAGAAAGCACAAGACAGGTGGAAAGATATACACTCAAGCTAAAAACACCTTTGTTTAATTCACAAATGAATTAATGAGGTATAAAACTCACCTCCTTATCTCATTGTGGGTTTGCTGTCAGGAGCAGAGGGGCACGGTTCAGAACAGTGACAAAAAAGAACAGCAGTGTACATTTGAAACGCTACTTCCCACGGGTCCCATGCTTTTGATTTCTGCCTTTAATACTGATAAGAAGTGACAGTAGTTGGATAAAACAATCAAAATTGGAGTTGAGGAGCTTATAAACCTCCTGACACTTCAATAAACCAAAAGCCAATACAAACCTTAAAAAAAACCCCATATATCCATTTTGACTCTGCAAGGCCACATAAAGCAGAACTGAAACACACTCAGAGGGCTAGAAGTTTATCTCCTGATTTATTTTACTCTCATTTCATAAATTTTAAACAAACAAACAAAAAAGAAATGCTAAATTCTACATGGAGAAGTAAAATCTTTTATAATCTTTTAGACAGTTACAGCCAGTTCTCAGAAGAGCTTTATGCCTGCTGCTAAATGTCTACAAATCAATATTTAATATTTTGGAAGATGAAGTCTTAATTATCCATCTCCCCTTTAAGCATCAAACTAAGTTTCATTGAAAATACAACCATTGTGCTTATTAACATGCTTTTTCCTGTGGGTCAGAGAGAAACACTTCCAAGCATATTTCTTGTTTGCCTGACTTTAATTTCACCTGGTTTTATTCATCTATAAGTTGCTCTCAGTTGGTTTCTAAAACTCCTGCCATAGTCAATGGCATATCCAAGTACTTTGGACAAGAGTGTTTTTTCAGGTAACACTGTGAATCGAGATTTGCTGTCATTCCTCAGTGCCCCCAAACTGGCACTCATTCTTACATGTGTTTACATGACACCTCCCACCAGCACCTTCTTGCAGAACACCCTTCTAAATGATCAAGACTTTTATATGAGATCTTGTGGCCGTATGTGGCTAATATATATATTTTAAAAGTTATTTGAAAAAGATAAAATCCCAATTCAGGGCACCAGTTCAACCTTGCAGCACAAAGGCACAGAGAATAGGCTTCATGGTGGCTCAGCCACGGCCAGCTGCCCACCCCGTGAGAAACACCTCAGTGCAGCTCCCAGCCAGAGCAGAGCTCTCCCAGGTCTTCCCTTTTGGCTAGCTCAGATCCCATTGCCTGCTTGTCTGTGCCATGTGGGAAGGATTCCCCAGCTGCAAGCAGCTGCCAGCAGGAACTGCTGCTGCTCTGCCACAAGTGGGAAGCCGTGAGATGGGATGGTGTCCACAGCACCTCTGAGAACAGAGGCAGGCGGCTACTCCAGACCAGCTGGTGTGTGGCATCCGGGCTCCCTTTGAAATGATAACCCCTTGGCAAGGTCTTTCCATGATCAAAAAACATCTGAGACATCTCACAGGGAAGAAGAGGGGAAAAACTGAGCCTTCAGGGCATCATACCTTCAAAGAACCCAGCTGAGCAGCCTGGCTGTCTGCCTAGTGCAGGGAGGGTTTCCCTGGCAGTTCTGTGATGTGCACACCTTTAAGTCTCCAGCCAGCTATTTTTATGGTGGCTTCAGACAAGTGGAGAGTATATTGAAGATGCAGTGCTTTAGCAATTTTCATTTCTTTGAAGAGTTTTGGTGGAACGGTAACATCTTTTCACCCTTTCCTATTTCTCCTATTTCATACTGGTGTTCAGGCACTAAGAGAATTCCATTGCATAGTTCAATGACAATCACAGGTGACAGCCACCAGTGCGGCTCTGCTGAATCCAAGAGCCCCATGCTAACTTACTCAAATTTCTGGCCACAAGCTACTTCAAGGGATTTAATTTACTGCACAGAAAATGTCTTCAAAAGATTTTTTTTCCTCTGGATGGAAACCATCCTCAATACCATGAGTGCACAGCAGCTGTATCAAACATTTGGTCCACTAATTAAGAGAACTAGAATAATCAGCTTTAAAGCTCTAATACCCATCTCTAAATACCTCTAAATGAATTCAAACTAATTTCTACACAAGCAGCAGAGATTACTACTTCTTATAGAGATGTGTCACATTGGTATAATTTGAGGCTTTTTTACTTTTTCTGGTTTTATTTTTTGGGGGGACAATCATACTGATCCGATCCTCTACACTTAGGGTTAAAAAGGGAGACTTTTTTTCTGGCGTGAGTCGAAGCAAGATCAGACCCTAAATACATGCCTTCCCTAGAGGACCAGGATATGCTGATGTGAGAGATTGCTTCAGCAAGCAGAAAAATGAGCTGGAACTTCTACTTTTGCTTTGTCCTTTGCATTTTTCATACTCTGTATTGACAGCTTCTAGATGTGCAGCATTCTGTGGCTGGTGATCCTTCCTACGCCTATGTACTTGGCTGTCTACAACCCTATTAACCTCAGATTTATTAGCTAGTTTGTCAGCCACTTACACTGTCAACTTCCCAAAAGGCAAATACATCCCTATGTGAGGATGCACCAAAAAGACAGCAATGGAAAAAAAACACAGTCCATCTCATCCTTTAAAACTTTAAAACCATTTAAGCAAAAAGTGAATATTCTAAATGTATTCAACAAAGCTTTTAAATTTAAGTCATGCTTGAAACACATGTAGCAAACTTCAGTATTTCTCTTACCTTCAGAAAATATTTTCTTGGTACTTTGTATTGCTGGGGAAGGGACAAATATGTTGACTTACTGAAAAAGATCACAGTGGATATTTGGTGGGAAAGAAAGATATTAATAACGAAAAAAAGCTATAATAATGAAAATATTTCTTTGTGTGATAAGGGTTGGCCAAAAGATGTCTCAAAGGGATGATACTTTATTTCTTGTACTTGAGACTCCATGGAACAACATGCTAAAATTTCAATGCTGGGTGCAATATCTGGTGTATGGACACAGACTTGCTTTGTCACCCTCGAAGGGAAATGACTGTGACACCAAAGCAACATGTAAGTTCTTGACCTTCATAAAAACCTGGCTCTGTGTGCTAACTGGAGACTGGAGATCAGATCAACAAGGGTACAGCAGAGACCCTATGAAATACTGAGATAGGTAGAAAAATAACATTAGGTTTTTTTTGCTCACATGTAAGACAAGCAAGGAAACTTTACGAAAAGGTAATAAACACCTTACAGGCTTTCTCTGTGTAAATCATAGAACAGTTATTTTTTTAAGCATATTTCTGCAGTTGGGATACATTTGATAAATAGTGAGTTCACCAAGGAACATAATAAAACATCAGTTGCCTCAATATTGCTGAGGCTATTTTGAACAAAACCTCCTCCTGTGTTTTCCCTGGTGTGCATCTGGGAAATTTAGGAGGGCAAGTGTTGTTTTTTTTTTTTTTTCTTTACCTTGTGGAAAAAAACTATGAGAATGCATGTAAACCTGGCTAAAAGGGAGGCAGTGTAGGGGAGGATGTAACAGGAATTTCAGGAACTAATGTTGAGTATCTAGCCATCTTACGTTTTATCTCCCCCTGCCATCAAGAACTCAGTGGTAGCTATTGCACTAAATGCAAGATGTACTTGGGACAAACAAATAATTTGCAATAAGCTTAAAGGAAAAACAGCCTGGCAAAATGGATTTTTTGAAGTAGCATGATATAAAAAGCACAACCAAAATAAAATCCATGATGGTCTACTGAAACAGTCTATTTCACTTATTGAACAAGCCTGTTATTTATTGAAAAAATAAAAGCAAGAGAAAAGGGAAAGTAGAAATACTGGAAGTTTTACTGTTGTTTACAATGATTGCAGTTTAATTCTAACCGATCTTCTCCCAACCATATATTTTTATCTCAACACAGTTCTTCAAAAATGGGAAAAAAATGGTGCAAACATGTTTTTATGAAGTAACTGGGGTCTCTTTCCTTTTTTTTTTTTTTTAATTTCCTTGTGAAGATGTTGAATGCACCAAGTCTCATAAAGTGCAGAACAGTACAAGCCTCAGATTGTCCTGGTAAGTCCAGAGTACCTATGGTTATTGCAATGATGCCTATCGATGAATTCACAGTGTGCAAATCTAGTCCTCACAAGGAGTTAGTGCAGACCATCCTGCCCCTTTAGAGACTTCTTACCTACAGGACTAATTTGTGGTATGTTAATTACCAGGAACGCTCATTAACACTGCGGTAAGGGCTGCCGACAGCCCTGCAGGTTGGCCAAGGTCTGGTGAGGAATGAAAGTATCAGCTCTTTGCTGCTCTTGCTCAAGACAGGCCATATTTTACCACTGAGCTCCTTGCCCCACCGCAGAGGAGCAGGAGGCTGTTGGCACGCAGGGATGGGGACTCAGCAGTGCTGAGTGCTCCGTGTGCCCCAGCGCTGCCAGGCCCCCCTTCGGATACACCAGCAAAGCCCTCGGTGACCAGCTCAGCCAACGCTGCAGCAAGCGTGGTGGACAGACCAGCACAGAGCCAGAAGGGGCCAGTGTGATTGCACACTTCTAACTCTGCTTCACTGGAAACGGAACACTGCTACTTTGGGTCAGAATTACTACTGGATGAAAATGGCTTCATAAGCTGTTTTGTTGAGAAAGCTATGGAGAACAGACTAGCAGGGTAAGTTTTTCTGACTTTGGGGAATTAGGGTGAAAATATTTTTCAGAGAGCATTTCCACAAACTCAAAGGTTGTCTCTGGATAATAGGCTGGAGCTTTGTTTCTACAAAGGTATCTATATGTAAGGTTTCATGAAGCTTGGAAGACAGAAATCTGTGCTGGAAAACACTGTTTCAGTAAAAAGGCTTCTTAAGACAAGGTAGAAAAAGTGTTCCATGCAGGGATGTATACAGGCAGATATTTTGAAATGTTAATTCTTTAAAGTGCCATAGTCTTCTCCTTTTGTGCATAATATTTTTAATACGAGGTATTTTAAAGCTTTTAAATAGCAAAGTCTGGCCCAGTACTTTCCCTGAAAGGTAGTCAGATGTGTAGGTAGAATGGAAGTCTGGGGAGTTCTGTTACATCATATCACATCCATGCATTCCTTTTCCTTTCTCCCACCTATTCTACACAGGAATCTTTCTGAATATAATAGGAGTAAAGGTAATTATTTTGATTTGTGCTGTCCCATTTATGAGCCTTTTTGTATGATTTTATCAGGCCGACTCTTTCATAATGAGGTTGTGATATAAAAGCATTCTTCATTTCAAAAATAAATCACACGTTATTAATTCTGCATGTTAATTTGATGGTCAATGTTGATAACTATGTAAGTCTATTTTCTAAAAAATAAAAAAAATGCATTAATCCCTGTTTTCTTCAATTTATTTCTAAATACTTACTGTATTTGACATTTGTAGCTACATACTTACAACCAGTTATTCTTCACTATTGTGTTTATTGATTGAAATGCCATTCATTTTTGTGCAGCTAAAAGAAATGTGTCTTAACCTGTTTCTGTTTATTAAGATGTTGCAAGCAGGAATTTCACTTCATTTTAAAAAGCTCAGAGAACACTTCCCTTGCATTTACTTCATATAAACACTTCCTTGCATTTACTTCATATATACACTGTTTGAAATTTTGAAGAGAATTATTATAGAATGCACTCATTCACCTCTGTTGAGCTCCTATGAGCATAATGGCTTCAGCAATCCTCTTTGCCAGAGGTTATCCAGTGGTTTACACACTCTACACACATGTGCATAAACTGCAATGCTAACTTTAAAACACGTAAGTAAAAGATTAATTGAAGAAAAGTGAAACATGAGGAATTTGGGAAAGCCAGAGAATTAGCTGCTGTGGAATGCAGCTCTTAATTCCAAGCGACTCATTAGGATTTCTAACTTGAAACCAATCACAATCTCTTTAATTGCTGTGGCTAAATAGGATTCATTCCCCTCTAGTGATTGAGAGGGAGGATATAAGACTTCTACTGCTACTAGATAACAAAGCAGATTGAAGTTCAGATTGCATGGCTCATACTCACTGATAATATGCAGTCAAGAGATCATTAAAAAAAAGAGATGTATTTTAAATGTTATAGCAGAACTTCCCTCAAGAAGAAAATATCACAGTTAAGAAATAGTAAAGAATTCTCCTGGAACATCATTAGAGATACAGAGAAAGATGGGAGCAGATATGGTAAGAAAAAATGAAGGAGCAGAGTGACAAAGGTCCCCAAAGCTGAAGATAAAACCTACAACTTAACACTGCAAAAAACCAGAAAGATATTAAGCCCAGGAAATGATTAGTTCAAACCAATAAGCTTCTGTATTTTTCTACCATGGTAAGATTTCTGTGTACATCAAAATGATCAAAGGAAGAGAATTGCAGGAGTGGAGGCTGAGGGATGCCCAGTGCTTCATAACCAAGAAGTTGTGAGGCAGCGGCAGCAGCACCGGGGCTCCAAAGCACTCCCACAGCAGAGCCCTCCTGGGCACACACCAACAAAGCGAGCCCAGAGAAGTACTGAAATCACCTGGCCACCACCACAAAATCCTTACTTGAAAAGGAGCACTGATGTGATAAACAACAATAATGGGATAAACCTGATCCTTTAAGAACTGTTCAAATGCTAATATTGCTTTAACTTCAGAGGGATAAAGCAATAGCCATAACTGAGTTAGAAATGGATCATGCCGTTTATTTGTCTATATCCACATTAGTTGTTGTGCACCACAATAGGAGTTTGTTTCTTAACCTGCTTTCTGATGCTCAAGTTTAACCACAGTGAAGGAGACAAACGATGGTCAATTCCTGATCCTTTGGAAAGTTAAAGTTAGCATAAATTCCTTGTGATCCATCCATCCACGATTTATTAGAAGTTTGGAAATGAGTGTTGCACATCTCCTTCCTCCATTTGCTATCTTCTGTCAGCTGTATAAGGACTCAATAAAAGAGTCATCTATCCTCTTTTGTCAACCAATAGTTCTCTAGTCTCAAGCTATAAATGAACAGCACAATAAATTAAAAGTTTGACAGGGAAGATGTATAGCTTCACAATACTCTGATCTATGTTTTTAAGGAGAAAGCATAGAAACCCAGAGTTACAGTTATGCTATTGATAACTGGAAAAAATGTGTTTAAATAAAGAATAAAGAACATTTCTTTTTCACCCAACCTTGAAAATTATTCTAATTCATAATCAGAGAAACAATAAGAAAATAAGAGGCAATAACTTAAAACCAGGGCAGCAAATCCAGGTGGTGCTTCACACACAAAGACATTTTTTCATAATTAAAAGGATTGATAGCTGAAACGGAAAAGATACTCTTGGAAAACAGAGCAAAGAATAGAGCTTCCCTTGCCTTGCTGTCAAAAGTCACTAAATTAAGTCAGAAAGAGTGGAGAAAAACAGTTACCTCCAGAAATGACTTAACCCCCTATCTCTGCCAGAAACCTCTCTTGACACAGGTAGTGTTGAGCTGCTTATCTCTGATGACTAATTTTGGGACTATGGTAGATGACTGGTTCAGATGAGATGTCTAATTTTTAGGCAGCAAAATTTAGGGAAGATGAATCACACTGAAGAGCTTGTTTTGCTGCTCTTAACAATCAAGAGCAAGACAAGTTTTATTTGGCTGGTGCACTACGAGTGGCAAACTGGCAATTTTACCAATTCAGTCATGCCACTGTCATGCTGTAACATGCTGTACCCAAACTGCAAGCACTGAGCTGTTTCCAACACTGCAGGATGCCTCTAATCCGGGTTAAGCACAGCTTTCTGTATTTATCATCTGAGATAAATTGCAGCCCAGGAAGCCACAGATGTGGGCAGTTTGACTGGGTTGTTAGAATGGGTTTCAGACAAGCAAGAGAAGGAAATTTTATGGTTTAGTCATTAAAACCGCTAAAGGTATGGAGTCCAACATGCATTTGGAGGAACTTTGATCCATGGTGGATATTTGGATCTGCTCCTGTGAAACTGCAGTCCCCTTACCTCTGTGGATAAGAAACAGCAACGCCCACAGCGGCTGAGAGAGGTGTCAACAGCTGGCACTCAGCAATGAGCTATAGTTCCAGGAATCAGGAAAACCTGTGCACTGTAGTTCTCTGCCAGCTTTTAGGGGGACTTCAGTGCTACTGGAAAAAATCCTGCCCTGCATTTCAATGTCTTGAGGAAGACAGGCCCAGACTGAGGGTAATGTTCTTTTCAGTGAGCATCAGCAAGTCCAAATTAGACCAAGATCACAAGTGCACACAAGATAACTACCCCCAACAGGGCAGCACAGGGAAGTCTTTTGTAGATAAAAAAGTCTGTTATTTCCATGTCCATCTTTCCTTGACATATGAACTTTCAGCTTCCAGTGCTGTGCGAAATAACTGCAATTTTCCTTCAAGTACCTATTAACAGTGATGAGCTGACAGATGGAAAGCATGTGATCAGCCCACTCAACTTTCTTCATACCTGCCAAAACAATGATGCTACAGAACGAAACCTGCCCTCATCTTTAGATATTTTCTGAGAAGCTGGTGTGAAAACTTTTGGAACATCTGTAAAGTAATAGGAGAATCAGTAGCAAACAATTTGTGAGATGTCAGCCTGACATTTGTTTCAGATAGTACATAAATAATGGAGATAACAGGAAAGTAGATGTTTTCTGCAATTTAAAGTTTATGCAAAGCGTAATTTTGAAGAAACTTTCCTCTACCAACAATTCACTAATCTGTCCGTAGGAGGCAATTTTCAAGTACTTCCCACACATAGACACAAAGATTACAGGGCTATCTCTCTCTACTGCAAACCTTAGGCTCCTTTCTATTGAGCACGTTTTTCTTGTAAAAGGAACTACAAAAGACTGAGTAATCCTCTGTTTTTAAAACAGCTTTTTAATCAATTTAGTTGTCTGACTGGAAGGAGTAACAGAAAAAGAAAACATCTCAGCCTCAGTTAACTTCTCCAATAACCACAGTTTTTTCAAAAGTTCTCTCTGAAAACAAGAGTCATACTCCCAACCTGACACTCCAGGAAAATCCTGAACTCCTGCAATCAGCTGGAATTTAGGGGCAGACCTTAGGCTGGGTTGCATGGGCACAGAAAGGTGTGTCACGTGAATACCAAATTTCTTCCTCACACTAAATATGAATTAAAATATCCCAGTTTAAGGTGAAAGCAAACCATGCCATCAAGAGGTCATGCCACATTTGCGGAGGTCGGATTAGGCTGTGGATACAATTCAGCTGAAGTGGAAAAGAGCCCTGAGCAGGGGGTTGCCCTGGGCGAAGTGGCATGTTTCTCTTGCAAGTGAAGCACCCTGCTCACCTGCCACATTTCAGATTTAGGGGGGAAGCCCTAAAGCTCACCCCCTCCAGGTTCACCTGTATCCTTCCTGCTCTTACCCTGTATTACCTATAGAATTATTGGTTTAGAGTCATTTCAGCCAGAAAACACTGATGGGCCACCAAGAAGATACATTATTCCTCCAGAGCAGGAGTCTTCCCAATGCCCCAAAAGGGTTTTTTTGGCAATCATTTAGCAACAGGGGACACTCATCTCTGCCTGTTTCTACACTGCTCCACAATTCATGCAGTATAGTCCTTGTTCTGAACTCATCAAAGATACAATAATTTGGTCAAAGACCCTACTCTCACAAAATAAATCCTAAACCAGATGGACAACATCTAGATCGGGTGCCAACTCTGTGGTGCTTGCATGGCCTCAAATGCATTTGCTGCTCAATCTTCAACATCTGGTACATCTGATGGCCTCAAGACACAAGAGCCTGAGGTTTAGAATGAGGACCATGCAAAAATCTTCAGACACTGGCAATTAAAATACATAAAAAGTGTTCCAGAAAACCCAGTACAAGATGCTCCTAGATTTGTTATTGGAAGTACTGTGGGTTTTTAAACAGTATCTGGTTACCTCTCTAGGTAAACCCTCTCCTGTTATCCTCCTAGGACATGGTGTTCATACCCACGTGTTCTTCAGGAGAAGGCAGGACCAGGTGCATGGTGGCCAGGGATTCATCTGAACAGCATCACCGGGCCTCAGGAGCATGTTCGGTGGCAAGATGACAAACAGTTGGTAGGATGTGTGTAACAAGAATGACAACAGTGAGATTCCTGGGAAAAAGTACAGAAAACAAGGTGTTTGCTGCAATCCAGAGGTCACTGCGAGCTGCTGTTGGTATCTCTGTGGGGTTAAGAGCCACACAGATGTGCCACATGTGCTGTGTAAAGGTACCATTGATGTTTCAAGAAGAATTCAGCACTTCTTAAAAGATAAAGTAACCACCATTCACCACCATCTCACGTCCTACAATAGTGACCAAGATATTTTTCCCTGATGCAGAGCCTGCAAGCCACAGTAAAAAGAAAAATCACGATTTAGAAATGGACTCCTAAAAGACTGCTCTCTTGAAGACAGCTCAGTAAACCTCTCTAAATTAGCTTCTGAATAGCTCTAAATTAACTTCTATTCAGGACTAGATTAAGGCAGGCTAGGTTCAAGGATGCCTTATGAGAGAAAGCCACCAAATGATCCTGCAATCATCCGAATAATCCACCTGGGACAGTCAGAATGACTGAAAGTACAGCTCAGGCCCTTCCTCCATCTCAGGAGCACTGCCCAGGTCTGATCTCTGGTCTGCAGAAGGGAAACTTTCATTACCAAGAAGGGAGATCAGCTCTGGTAGACACATGGCACTGATGGCACTGTGACACTCCCCAGCCTCTCAGTGGTATTTCAAGCTGGGGCTCTGACTCTGGTAGGCACCATGAAATGTGCTGCAGCTTTGGGCTCTGGGGAGGCAGAGGCAGCTCAAGCAGTGTCAAACACAGGCTACATTTCTGACATCTGCTTATGTATTGCTTGAGACACAGCGGCACCATATGCCTTTGCACTGGAAGCATATTTAAAAAAATATATTTGCCTGTAATCTGGTCATTCCTTAATAGCCTGTTCAAGATTTCCAGAGCATCAGTGCTATTTTTAAGAAGAACTAGCATCAACTTCATCTGAACTCCCAAATAATTAGTTTACATTCACCCCAGAATATTCATTTTATACTCATCTTTACAAGTTTTTTGCCATATCTCGCCACTGTTATATATGGAGGTGATTGCTACAATTTGCAATAAAATAGAGTTTTGCATACCTTGCCATACCTCTACCCGTTATTTGACCCTGTTTTGTCTGTCTTACCCTCTCACAAAATAAACAACCTGCCTCCAGTGACTTTTTCCCCCATGGGTGCCAGTTTTGCTGATTTCTGTGCCCCAGGATGGTATTTCTGACATATTTTCCTAGGCAATCCCAGCCTGATGTGGGATTGGATGACTGACAGGGTTACCTGGCTGCTCTTGGCCTTGCCAGACTGTTCCCCAGCAGAGACAGTTTTCAAAGATGAGGCTTGATCCCACTTCCTTGAGTCCTGTAATTTCATTATTCAGAAGCAGTGATAAATATATTGAAAAGACATCATAACTGTCAGCTCTTTGAAACAAGACTCACTTTTAAATTGAAGTGGTAATTTCAAGTATCATATCATGTGACTAAGATTTGACTGAAGGAAACTCCACACTGTACATTCTACTTCTTCTGCATAAGAAATGGACACTTCTACTGCACTATTTAAATCATGGAGGACTAACAATTGTGATTAGTGACTGATATTAGAAAATCTTCAGCTTTCAAAAGGATTAAGGCAATAGCTTCCCCTCACAAAAAACTGCCTTGGCATAAAAAGTGTCCTGACTTGTTAATATTTACAGACTGAAATTTGGAAATGCTAAATACTATAGATGGTCAGAACCTGCAGAGATGCAAACATTTTCATGAATCTGTGCTGTAATTCCAGAAAGTTTTTTTGTCAAGTGCCTTTTACTACAACCATTTCCTGTTTTGAGTATGAATGACAGAACAGGCAGAGCTGGAAGGGACCCACAGGGTCATCGAATCCCAGTCCTGGCCCAGCACAGCACCATCCCCAAGGGTCACACCCTGTGCCTGAGAGCATTGTCCAAGCGCTTCTTGACCTCTGTCAGGTTTGGTGTTGTGATCGCCTCCCTGGGGAGCTGTTCCAGTGCCCAAACACCCTCTGGGTGCTAAACCCTCAGCCACTCCTCACACAGCTTCCCTTCCAGACCCTTCAGCATCCTTGTTACCCTCCTCTGGACCCTCTCTGGCAGCTCAGTGTCAGTTTTATGTTGTGGCACCCAAACCTCCCCCAGCACTGGAGGTGAGGCCGCCCCAGCTCAGAGCAGAGGGGACAATCCCCTCCCTCGCCCGGCTGGCGCTGCTGGGCCTGATGTCCCCAGGACACGCCTGGCCCTCCTGGCTGCCAGGGCTGACTCACATCCAACTTCCCTTGGACCGGGACCCCCAGGGCCCTTTCCGCGGCGCTCTCATTCCCCAGTCTGTCTGTGCATGCGGGGCTGCCCCATCCCAGGTGCCGAACCCTGCACTTTGCCTTGTAGAACTCCCTAGGGTTGGTGACTGCCCGGCCCTGCCCCTGCAGGGCCTCCCCGCCTTCAAAGGAGTCAACAGCTCCTCCCAGTTTTGGGTCACCTGTGAACAGATCTGTGTTCAGTGTCCCTCCCAGTCCTGTGCCCAGGTCATTAATGAAGGTGTTGAAGAACACAGGGCCGAGAATAAAGCCGTGAGAAATCTCAAGAACAAAGAATAAATCCAAGTTTATTTTTTTGCTAAAACTCGTAATTGTATCATTAACATCTTTTCTTTCCTTTGAGTGTAGAACCTACCGAGAGGGTAGCAAAAAAACCCAAGAAATTAAATTCACATCTTAGCAAATAAAGAGGTGGGCACCCACAGAATGGTGTTTTCAGTTGGCATCTTTTATGTGTCCCAGCCCATGACCTGCCTAAAAGTAATGACAATTTTCATACACTCTGCACTGATTTATAGGAACCAATCTTGGACATAAGGAAAGAGTAAACAACTTCTTCCTTTTACACTGACATCAGCTGTAAATATCTTAAAGCAAAAAAAAAAAAAAAAATCACCAAAGGAAAACATCATGCACTTGGAACCTGTGTTTCTTTCCTGCTTGCACAATGATCATCTACATCTCTGTGAATTTTCTGCTGTTTCTTGCTCTGGATTTTTGTTTAATTTTGAACAATTCTTTCTGTGAACCCAAGATCCATACCACTGCAGTTGATTATTCTTTTCAGATGGTTTCCTTCACTAACATCCTGAGACTTAATTCTTGTTACAGTCCTCTCCCTACCCTGAGGAGCAAATTTCCTATTGACCAATACTCAGCTCAATTCTGATTATAATTGTAAAGGCATTGCACTGAGATTAAACCTCCTACTTTCACATCTCATGCACAGCAATCTGAGAGGGTTATTAAAATAGACTCCCTTCTGATCATCTCTGTAGACGTTTTAATCTTACATTTAGTGTTTTTATATCCAAACCTTGTTCCTTACACACAGGGGGAAGGGAATTAATTGAATTGAGTGGGAGGTTGATTTGGTGGAGTCCATTGGAACTGAGCAAAAGTATCTCTCATCTATTGAAAAGCATTTACCCTGAATTCTAACAAAATAAGCCCTTTTTTAAACTGCTCACTTCAAGGGAAGAGTGGGAATTGTTTGTACTCTGTCTTTCCCCACTAGTGTTTCTATTATTTTTCTTAAAAGCAACATGGGCACCAGGGAAAAGATGATACAGCTGCAATGCATGGAGTGGAGTGTGGTTGGGGTTTTTTTCCCTGCTAATGTTATTTCTAGTACAGAAATGTGAAAGGCTTTTCAGTGGACTCATGGGATGAGAATGGGCTGAAGGAGGCAGTGAGGTAGGCAGCTAACAATACTTCATTTTCTCTCTCTGCCCACTGCATGAAAGCAAATGGCCTGGGGCCTGGGCTCACTTGCTCATTTTCTCACGTCTTCGCATTTATATGAGAAGGACAGAATATGTAGCAACAGTAGGAAAAAGCATCTGCCGAAAGCCTCTACTCAAGATGTTAGTGCCCAACACAAACTGGAGCTTCCCCGCTAGGACTGTGAAACTTTCCATAAACCCCAGCACCTCCCAGAACACAATGTGCTTTAAAGTACAGACTACAGGGTTTGCTTTGGAAGAGACAAGGATCGTGAATTCTAAGCACATGGGGTGTGCTGCTAGGTTTACTCTCATGACCTGTCAGCACCTGTGGAAAGATGTGCTCATCAGGAATGAATCAGGATTTGCATGAATCAAGGAAATGAGGATGCACAGGTGTCACATATCCTGCGCTCACACTGTGCATCTTCAGCAAGAAGGCAGAATATTTGCCATGAAGGTCAGAGACAAGGACCAACACTAATACTAAACACAGAGATACTCATGTCTGACCCCCAAGTCTGCAGCCAAGGCTCAGAAACAGATCTGTTAAATCTCAGCATCCTTCTACCTCTTTCAAAAACATAAACATGACACAATAGCACAGTACTTTAATGTAACATGGACAGTGAGCTCAAAATCTCCTCTGCTTTCCTGGGCCATGTTAGGACTAATTAAATTCAAGCCTCTAAAGAAAGTCTGGGTGCTTGTAATCTGACTAGAAATCCTGGGAGACAAGACCTTATTTTCTGCTAAGCTTCAGTGGTTGGTTCTGTGTGAACAGCATCAAATGCTGAAGCACAAGAGGCCCCTCGAATCAAAGTCCTCTCTAGCAAGTAACAGGGAGTCACAAGTTCATGCATAACTTCATCAGCAGTTCTGTAGCTTCTTGTTCTTCCAAATGTTAAAAGTTCCCCTTACTTCTATCAACCTCCTCACTATTTTTAATTAATTGCTTTTATTTACCAGATTTTACATTTGTTAATCTGATCAATATCAAATTAACCTCACCTTCAAGGTCATTAGAGAACATGCTGAAAGAAACTGTTTTAAGAGAACCCTGAGAGTAGCACATACATTTTCCCTGCTCAACACTAGCAATCACCCTTTCTCCTGTCAATTGATCCTTTCTCATTACTAGTCCTTTCTTTAGTATACCAGTAGATTTAGTGATCTAAAAAACCAAACTAACTAGCAATTCTGCCATATCCCATAGGGGTCTTGCCTGAGAAACAAGCCCATACAGATGGGAGGGGACTGGGTCAGAACCTTAAAAAAAGCTCCTCATTTGACTTTGCACATCAATAAAATTGAAAGCTCTGGCATGTGTTTATTAAGTCCTCCTACCATTTTAACCTGTATATACATCCATAGAAAACACACCCTCAAACATCCCCACCCCTCATTTCAGCATTAAGACTGTCACCATTACCTGGACACCTTGCCGATAAATTGTGTGATGTTCCAAACAGACAACAGGTTTTGCTCAAGTGCCCCACTGCGCAGCCTCTGACGCTCTTGAAGTGAGGTCTCCTGGGCCAGTGCTCCACACACAGGTCATAAAGGATAAAGATGGTCCATCACAAGGCAGTGCTCTCTGTGCTCAAGTTTAGAACCATTAAGTCTTCCCAAGGTCAGCTGTTGCTGGAGAAGACAAGTTCCTGAAGCTGCTCCCTAACCCAAGAGTTCCCAGCGTGCTCACACCTGCAGAGGGCCAACAACAGCAATTGGGTGCTGGGTTTGCCACAGCACCATTGCACCTCCAACAAGCAAAGGGAGCCCAAAGCAAGAGCGTGGGGATCATTCACAGGGAAAGGGCGGTGCTCAGAGGACAAGGAGGCAGCAACACCAGGGGAATAAGGTACAAGGATGCAGTGCTGGATAGAGAACAGATCAGGACAGCAGTTTTCAAAACCAATTAATGTAAACAATGCAAATGCTTCAAACTTGGGGCAGGTGGTGTGATGACAGGCAGGTGTTAAGGTAGGGAAAAGAGAAACATTCATTTCAGTTAAGGTTTGGTGTATCTAGGCTGAGATAAATGGAAAATGGAAAATGAGACATGATAGAGTGAGGGGGAAAAGAGGTGCAAAGTTTAAGAAAAGAGTAAAAAGTCCAGCAGAACTTTTTCTTTTTTAAATTCAATTTTCAACCTGCTTTGACTTTAAAGAACAAAGCTATTAATACACTTCAGAAATTTAGTACAAGAACTAATCTACAGCTACCTTTGCAGTATATAATCAGCTGCAAGAATGACGCTGCTTATCACCTTTACATTGTCATTACATATAAACAGAAATACATCAGTCTATTTCTGAAGAACCTCCCTTATTACAGCTTCTTAAAATATTCCCATAGTACTGAATCAATTTGGTAAAACAGCTTTATTTTTGGCTCACTTTCTATGACATCGAGATCTGTGTTAATGTACATGGCAATTATGTTCTAAGTAGAAATGCCAC
>VYZR01005243.1:0-19508 GCA_013400675.1 Oxylabes madagascariensis
AATAATAATAATATAATAATAAAGGACGTCTTTAAAGAGACAGCATTTCGCCTTCCTCCTCACCCTTAGTGTGATCAGCAAGGTTTTGAAATGTGTGGGACTCTCACATTTCAGTCTCAAGAAAAGCTTGGGTTGCGTTTGGGTAGGGTACTCCCATAATGGCCCTTGATTTCAAGTGTTCTGCTGACCTCAAGTGTAAAAATGCAGTGTATGAGGAAGGGCAAGAGAAAAAAAAACCTCCCAGCCAGTGTAAGCAGGCAGTTGCACAGAGCAGTGAAACCATTGGGACCAAAAACTTGTCTTATTTAGAAAAAAAAAAGCAAAAGGGGACTGCCCAGACACTACAGACATTCACAAATCCTCATTTCTTTGAAAATTATTACCAGATTTAGAAGAAAGGCCTTGGTTTTCCACTCCCAATTCTTCATAAAAAGGGGTAGTTTTCAAACTAACACGTTAAATACTTTTTTAAAACAAAATTTAAGCTACTTTCTCTTTGGCCCTCCCCTTAAAAACAATGAAACCCCCTTTGCACTGAGAAAGAACCTCAGGTCAGTGGGGAAAAAAAAAAGAACATGCTGTCTCTTTAAAAAGAAAGAAAGAATCCCAGTTGGGAGCGGCCATCACTGAAAATGCAATCCAAATTGGCGGTCTGGTGGAAATTCCTCACGGAATATTATGTACAGTTTAAAAACCCTTTGTAGTCGGTTTTTCTTTTATTATTATTTATGAACACCTAGGCAGTGAAAACCGTTATGTTAATACATACATAGACACACCCAAAACATACAAAAATACTATTATTTCAAACTACTAAGAATAGGACAAGTTCAGTTATCTCCATGCTATGACTTTAAGAGCATTACACTGAAACAAACAAGAATTTAAACGACAATTTTTTAATATCCCAGAAATATACCAAAATATACATCTAAGCTTTGGAATTACTGAGGTTAGACTAATGCAAGTGCTGGGTAATCGTACTTAATACACAAGTCTAAGGTTCTGCAGGAAAGAAATTATCTTTGGTATCTGCATCAGGCTAATAATATTAACATTTGGATTTTGCTTTGGGATAGAGCTTGTCTGACCCTAGAACCAAACACCCCCCAATCAACTGAGATTAAAAAGATCCATGTAAAAAGTTCCTCCATTTGCAATCCCCCCCCAAAAGTTAAAAAGTCACAGGCATCTACCTAGCATAAAAGGTTGAGAAATACAATGCATAGTTGCACAGTGGTGCTGCAAAAATAAAAGAAATCTAGAAAAAAGGAACTAGAGGAGAAATGAAAAGCTGCTTCNTTTTTTTTTTTTTTTTTTTTTTGTTTTGTTTTGTTTTGTTTTGTTTTGTTTTTTTGGTCATGTTAAAAAGTGAGTAGCATGTACACAGCACTGGGCTGAGAGCGCCTCCAGGCCCTGGAGCTCAGCGTGGCTCCGGGGTGGGAAAAGGCAGCGTGGGTGGTCCTTTTCCACGGAGAGTGGAGGGGAGGGAGTGAATATTCACAGACTAATCAAGAGGACCCCTTGTAACCAAAGGAAATAAGATAAGATTGCAATTTGCCCTCACTTTGCAGTAGCTTTTAAGCAGCGACATTCAGAGGCGTTAGGGGGTCACTCCCCAGGTTGCAGGTCACGGGGTGCTATAGGCCAGAGTTCAGTGTTAATCAAAGGAGGGAGGGCAGACTTGGCAACTCTGTGGGGTTCGGAGAAAGTTAAAGCAAGTTACTCAGTTACGAGTTAGAAATGAGGTATACGACAGCTCCTGTACCTGTGGTGGATAACCACCCCACACCTACTCACACCTAGCCTTAGATACTACCACAGAGGAAGGAAATGGAACAACGGCACTGGCGGGGACCAAGGAGCTCCTGCCCGGAGCGCTGGCACACGGGGGGCACAGGGGCGCACACGGTGCTGCTCCAGCCCTCCCCGAGCCCCCCGCGGCGGTGCCTTCCCTTCCCCGCGCTGCAGGGAGGCGCGGCCCGGCTCCCCGGGAACTCGCGGGGAGCGGCCCTGAGCTCCAAGTCTTTCCATTTGCGTTTTGCCCTCGGACTCGCTCAGGCGCAGGGAGCACCAGGGTCACAGAAGCCGACACGTGGAAGAAGAACTAAAGGGTTTGTCTCGACTGCCTTGTTCTCAGGACACTGTCACGGGTGCTCTTGCTCCTAAATCGATTCTCAAGGGGGTTGTGCGACCTCCAGGAGTTGCCCCTTGGCATGCCGTTCCCTAAGGTCTTAGGGTTCCTACTGTGAAATAATTTCAGGGTTTTATAGCACCGCAACGTGCCGGCTCGGAACGCACACGGAGTTATGGCATTCAGGGAATAGGGCTTCCGTAGCTGCCGCCACGGAATTCGGCAAAGGCAGTGTGAATCCTGAAGTGGGGCCTACAACAGACAAGACAATTTTGGGAGGGAAGGGGAAGCTAACGTGATAAATTAAGTATCTTACGGTATTATGTAAAGCCTCTGCCGGAGAATATTCCCCAGCAGACCGACACAGTTTTAAGACAGATCAGCGTTTTGGTCTGAGCTACTTGACAATGTCCTGTTTGGTAGAGAGATGAAATAAGGCAGAGGGGGTATGTTCCAGTTCTGGGGCTGAGCCTCAGCAGCACTAAGGAACGCCAAAGGGTATCATCTTCCCTCGCCTCCCACAAGCTGTTTCATTTCCTTCCTCAGATTTGTTTTCCATAAAGCACACCTTGTTTTCCACTTCTTTTGTTCCAAGTGCTCTTTTCTTTGAGAAGTCATTTCTTCAATATCCCTATTACCTATCTATAAATCTAACTAGCTCTTTGAAAAGTCACACAATATTAATACCACTTTTACATAATGTCAGAACAACAATTCTATTAGTAAAGCTTTCAGTGAAGTTCTGCAACCCGATTGGCGTCCGGAGGAAGAACAGCTGGACGACCCGCTCTCCCCATTCCTCCCTCCCTTTCTTCACAAGAGCTCACCAAGTTCACTGATAAAACAGCTCAGCCCAATAGCACGATACATGAACATGTACAAGGCTACTTTGGGGAGCAAAGAAAGGAGTCTTCAAGGTCCCTCCCTCGAGAGAAAGACCATATGCAAAAGCTGTTGAACAGACTCTGACCTTGGACTACACTGCTTCCACATTTGAAGGAAAGAAACAGTTTTCCCTGACTGTATCCCAACATCAGCCTAAGTCCTGCAGCACTGGGCAAACCCCAGACACCGTTTGTCTTCACAGAGCCAAAGCAACTCCATGCAGAAAAGGTGGGAGTACCCACAAGAGATGAGGTCCTTAGAGGAAGGGACACTGACCCAAAGCTCAAAAAACCCCCACCCAGCTCTTCCTCTTACCCGCTCTGAGAACAGCAGAGCTGACAACTTATCAGTGCCTTTGGTTCCCTACGAGGCCACCGGGAATTCTCCCTCCCCGGTGGAGTCGAGCTCCTTTAGAAACCCAGCTCTCGCACCCCGCACGCGGCCGGCGCCGGCGCGCGCTCACACGCACTCGCACACACACCCACCCGCGCACACCCTGCCCTCTTCCCCCGCTCCAGCAGCCCCGGGGAAACGGGAAGGGAGCCCTGGAGCCCGCTCGGAGCTGGCTGCGACACCCTCCCAAGGCAGGAACCACTCGCTCTCCTGCTACTCCCACTGCAACACCGAGACGTGGGCCAGGAGAACGACCCGGGCCCTCGCCAACACCTCAAAGCTCCTCTCCCACAACAATCTCACAGTATTTCAACCCTTTCAGGCAGACCAGCCGAGTGTTAGGAGTAGGTTAGCTTTCGCCTCTCTCAGTTTGGTTTTTTCTTTCATAGTTTTTGGTCTAGACAGGATTAGCATTGCTATTAGAAAAGGAAGTGTTTAAAAAGTTTTCCACCTATTATCAAGCACTACAAGCCCTACATTCAGTAACAAGACAAGGGGGATAAAAGGAACCTGTTTCACTTTTGCTCTCCCAGATAGATTAAGATGCGACAACCATTCTTGTCCCTCCCTGGAGTTAAACACAGCGGACCCAGTTCAGCTCTGGAGCAACTCAACTCAACTGAAACGGATTTACAGCCCCGAGGTCGATCCTAGCCCAGTACAGCCATCTCTCCCCCGAGCCTCCCCGATATTTGGTGCCTCATCTTCAGATCCCGGCGAGGGGCAAGGAAAGGCCAAGAGGGAGGGAAGTGTGCGCACACTCGAAAGGACCCTGAACAGCAACCCCATCAGTAACCTGCATGCCACCACGTGCTGTGCTGCAGATTAGACCACAGATAAACCAACCAAACAACAATCCCAAACCCAGGAGCGACAAAATGTTTCCTTTGGCAAGACAGATACAAGGAAAAAAATTTATGAGCAAACATTTTCCTTCTAACACAGTCAAACCCCCTTCTCTCCCCCCAACATCCACCCACCCCCACCCGACCCTATAAAGTTGTAACCTATAAACAGGATCTCAAATACATACAGCATAATCATGTTTATCAATCATAATAAACCATCAGTTCAACTAAATTCTACAGCTAGAATTATCTCCACTATTTATAAAGTTTGCTTTTCTCTTCTGATTTTTTCAGTTTAAAACCAGTTCTGTGACAATGCTAAGCTATGCTGAGGTATTTTATGAAGGTGCCAGAAGCCAGCTGCTACCCACAAGTATTGTTCTCAGAGCTGTATGGTGCTACCTTTCACTCAGGGAAGATGGGGAAGGAGCAAGGAGGGAAAGAGGCAGAGGCAGAGGGATGGAGACAGGGAGGGAGAAAGGGGGCCCAGATTATTCCAGTTATGGACGGTTCTTAGCAGGGCATCACTGATGGACCTAAAACAGCCCCGGGACAAAGCTCAGTAGCTGCTTCATGTTTAGGAATTTGGTCAGAAAAGAAGTACCTGATACGTTCTACATGCTGACCTTATTTGTCTACTTGAGTAAAAGATGTCTTTTCTCCCACAATTAAACTATTTGTAATTTCAGTGCAATCTCCCTAACGCCCTCCAAACAGCATCCCAACAGGGGTAAAAATTCAGAGCATGTCCCCACTTGGAGTATCCTGGGAGAAGTGGCAGACAGATCAAATGCAGATAGATGAGTTGAAAAAAATCAAGTTTTTTCCTTGCATTACTTGTGTCCATTTGTGAAGACATGCAAATAGAGGAATTGCTTTTCATCGTTCCAAAAGCACTGAAACTACTTGCACTGACACATAGGGTGTCAGGTACCACTCACATCGTGGAGACAAAGATATGAGCATCTTAAGAAACTGTGAGCCAACAACTGTTTGACAAAATCTCCCCTGTCAAATATCTTCAAAGTATTTTAGGGGACTCCCCTCTGGAAAGAAGAGAGAAACTCACAAGCAGCTACAAGAGATTTAATGAGTGAGAAGGGCAGAACTTGTGCAAGGCAGGTATCTTGAATTCTATATTGCTATAGTACTTCGGGAGGGAGAGGGCAGATGCACTGGTTGCAAAAATAGAAAGGGATTTGAGTTGGCTGTGTGAGAACTGACAACCATAAATGCAGTGGGGGGAAGCAGGGCAGCTTATTCCTTTGGTAATACTCCACCCTAGGCAGCATCCAACAGGGACAGACAGGCCCTGCTGGGGTATAGGGTGTGGAGAAACAGCATTTAACCACTTCAGGCAGAACAGGAATAGGGAATAGTGACTCTTCATAAAGTTAATGTGGCAATAAAAACATCTACATTTTAAAGTTCCAGTTTAAAACTAAGTATCATTGAAAATTCAGACCAGGCATTATTTTATCCATCCTAAAACACCTGTCTCTTTAAGATAGCTTTGTATCTTTATATATTTCTTTATCTAAGAAAATAGGAATTGATATTTAAGGGAAATCAGATGTTGCTTTGGTTTAGTATCTGTGGTATGGCTCCACCTGTAATGGTTGTGCTGCTCCATTTGCAACAACAAGAAAAAAAGAGGGAATTCCTGTTTTAAGGAACTTTGCTTTGCAGGAATGTGCACAGAGTTAAGAAATTAACTCTCCTGCATCCTTCACTAATTCAGCTGCAGAAATGTGTCAAAGCACCCCGTGCGAGGCTTACAGAGGTGGCATTTGAACAGTAGGTCATAGTTCCAAGAGATGTCTGCATGCACATCAAGATCACCCCACAGTGAATGATAAAAATGCACTTCAGCTAACATGTTGTACAGTAATTTAGAAACAAAACAAATGCTCTGCAGGAAATCCAAGCAGCTGTAACGATTGTGTGCAGCCACACCTGTGTGTACTTTCTTTGGGCTGTTCATGACTCCTTCCACAGTGACTGTGGAGAGTCAGTTCTAAGGAGACCAAGTGTGCTAAAGTCAAAGTGTGCTAAAGCAAAACATGTTTTTCTTAAGATCAGAAAAAAATGTCATCACTAAGCTACAAGATCAACTCCTGAAGCCATTCTCTAAATTATTTTTGACCTTTCAGGCATATCTGTGTTTGTATCCCTGGAAATCTTTTGCTTTTTGAACTACCCCTGTCCGCAGGGAGAGTTTTTCACCTTCTCTTTTCTTGCCTGGGTACTGTGACATGCTTGCAACTATGAAAAGCAACCCTCTCACCTTTAAATACAGAGACATGTTATTACAGAGATGTTATTATCTTTTTCCAACACACCACCAAACTTCTTGTGATCATATTTACTGGGTCTGTACACAATTGTTATTGTTTCTTTTCGGATGCATCAATTTCTGCTGCCAGCATGACCATGATTTAAAAAGGAAAATTCTCCTAAATTCTGGTACATGATCTGACATTCTTTTCATTCTCTGAAGGAGCACATGTGCTCTAACTTGGCAGATGTACACCCACTGCCATTCTGATTTCTGTCTTTCACCTAAACACTGGAGGTAGCCAGCATCCATGAGGAAAAACATCCATAGGGATGAAAAGTAGGCTCCAGGAACAACAGTCAGTCAGTCAGTCACAGGGATGTTTTAGGGGACAAGGAATCAGAGCACACTGGCAATGGATGCCATGGGATATGTGCTGTTCCGGTATTATGTCAGCTTCTGCAAACAAAACCAAGGTTTTTTGGATATGTGGCTACTCTGAGTTTCCAGTTTCTCTCAGAAAAAAACTCGCTAAGAAATTCCCTGGAATCTGGGCCCCAGATAGGATGATGGGGTGGAGAATAGGAGGGTAAAGGGGTATAAGGTGCTCACACCAAAGCCATGTGACCAATGCAAAGGTAGTCAGGAAAAAAAGCAGATTTTTATAATAAATAAACCATCCAAGCTGCATTAGTGTTCCAGATATGTACTCAACAAGACCCTCTCCCAACCACAAACCAGCAAGAATGGGACATGAAAACTCATTCAGACAGCTAATGGCACAGTCTCCTGGAACTGTGGAGAGAGGATTTTCCACTGATTTAAGGCCCACCTTTCTTTGTGTTTCCTAGATATCTGCAAGGACCACGCCCCCCACCCCACCACAAAACCCTTGGGGAGGAGGGGATCCATCGGAGACAAGCCCGGTGGTCTCCCCCCACGAACAAAAAAAGCTTCCTGATAAATTGTACTTTTGCACTGGCGTGAAAGTAAGCAGGGACTTTCAGAGTCAGGAACAAACGCTTACAGCTGCGGTTTTCCCCATCCTCTTACTTCACTCAAAACAAGTCCAAGGACTTGCATTCCTTTGGTAGAAACTACAGACCGTGCTGTGGCCTCCAGACCAGCACAGTGGGTACCAGCATCTCCTCTTCTACTTTTTCCCTACCTCCCTGAAGCTCACCCAGCTGTACCTGTTGCTGCTCTGAAGCTTTTACTGTGGGCCATTGCCACTTTTGCAGTATTTTTCATAGCCCTAAAAGTCTCCTGCACAGCCTGAAGATGTAGAGACGCATCAAAAATACTGAGATTCATCCATACTGGGGGGATAAAGGTGGGACCTCTTGGATTAACAATCCTCTGACATTGCCATTCTATTTACACATCAAATAAAAGAAAACAAAATCAAGTTAAGAGTCTGCCCCAAGGATAACACAAATTACCAACCAACCAACCAAAAAAAAAAAAGATTAAAAACAAGCAGCAACTTTTATATAAAATTAATAAAAAACAAAAGACAAATGAAAAAGAAATTGTCAGTAGCATCTATCGCCTCTCTGCATCTGAACTGCACTTACACAAACTAGTCCATTAGTACAGCAGCTTGCTAGAAATTGACTTTGGTTCAAGCTTAGTTTTAAAAAAATAAAACATAAAAAAATCAAAAACACATAAGAAACGGTGGACGGACATTTGTTAGTTTCCCTGCTTGCAGTTCACTAGTTTTGAAGTTTTAGGGATAATTGGTTTAAATATCAGTAAAACAGGAAGGTGGAGAGTTAGAGATGAACAGAGCAAAACCATGGTGGTGGGGGGAGAGATAAGGGGTTCTGCCACTTGAGTGCAAACACAAATCCCACATGCTCCGGCCACAAACCAAAGCATGTGCAGAGTTTAAAGTTGCTGCCTTCCGGATCTTGGATGAGAAGCTCCAGGATCCCCCTGAATCATCAACAAAATGAACATAGCTGCATCAACTCATTATTTTAGGACACCCTGGTGACAAAAGAAAAGGGGGTGGGTGGGAAAGGGACTCTTCTAATACCCTCACTAGCTAAAAGTAATTTAGTTTTATACACATGGCAGAAACCTTTAAATCCATCAGGAATGGAAAGTTCAACGTGAACTGCATTGCAGTGATCCAGTCTTCTCTCTTTAAAAACCTTTTTTCTTTTTTTTTGGTTCAGATACTAGATTGTATATTTAAGAATATACGGATCTAACTTCTGTACAGTTCATCACTCCTTCCTCATCCACAAAAACATCCTTTGCTCCACGGATCAGAACCGACCTTTAAAAGAAAAGTGAGTTCCAGTGCCAGGCCAGCCCCGGACTGCCGCCCTCACCCCGTGAGCAGCCCAGCAGCTCAGAGACCACACGAGATCAGCCCAGGGTGTGCAAAGCCCCAGAATGGCTCTGTTGTGTTGGCATTAACAATGGCACCTTCTGTTCCCATATTCCTGGCTGGTGTCTGCTGCAGCCAGAAGCACTTTTTTTTACTAGCAAGTTCTTCTAAATAGTGTTGGAAGCATCAGAAAAGGAATATTGCTATGAACGGGGAGAATGTGACCTTCTGAAATCCGGTACCGACTCACCTAGAGGGTATCTAGGCCTGTAAATCCTGTAAATGCTGCTTTACATGCTGCCAATTAGCCTGGGTCCTGATGTTTTTTAAATATTTGTGTGTACTCTTGCACAGCAAAACGAAATCACTGGAACAGAAGAGCCATCAGTATTGTCACACAATCCAGTCGGGAGGTCACATCGCGCTCTCTGAAGTAAAAGGAACCAAGCACACGAAGCAGAGAGCAGAATTTGGCCATTTTGTCTAAATATTTGAGAGAAGGAGAACGGCAGTTTGGAGCTAATTCTTACCTCTGCTTAAAAAGCAGAGACCAACCTGGAAGTTTGCACACAATGATGATCTCTGCTGCTGCACTGAGCTTCCTGCACAAATGATGAACATAAACTCTTCTGACCCCTACAAGTAGGCATTAGACAAATTCAAGGATGAGGAAACTGTTCAGAACCTTTCCAGAAGATTAGGACAGAAAGTCTATTTGTGCTCCATTCTTCCTCTCCACCCCCCCGCCCTCCCCCCATGGTGTGGGAGCTCGCTGAAAATAATCCAGGAGCAAAAGACAAACGCGTCCAAACTATATATATAAAAATAATAATAATAATCATAATAATAATAATAATAGAGATACACCAGTAATACAGGCCTGCCTAAATTGTACCAGTTAAGAAAGGAACCCCCAACATGATTGATACGATTATAAACACCTTGTATGACATAATGGCCTGTACAACAGACCTATAAAATGATAATTAAAAAAGAAAGATATTTAGACCAAAAAAACCAAGGAATCCCCTTCCTATGTTTGAACTGATAACCCACCTTAACTTGTCATTGTGACTGCTGGAAATGATAAGTAGTCCTTTCACTTTTTTTGTGTTTTTGTGGTTTTTAGTTTTTTTGTGGTTTTGTTTTTTTTTTTTTTTTTTTTTTTACATTTTTGGTTAGAAAGTTCTCCGATCCATGAAGCGATCCTGAAAAGACAGTGTTTATTATAAAATTAGGCAAATGTCTGTCCCAGCTTTAAATCCTTCCTGTTTTGCTTTTGTTTTTTTTTTCTCCTTTTTTTTTTTTCGTGTTTTTTGTTTTTTCAATATTTTTCCTTCTCTCTCTCTCTCTGTTTCTCTCTCTCTCTCTCTTGTGTTGTGCAACACGGTGAGAGGATGCCCATGGCATTTTCAGTTCATCACCCGGGCTGGCAGCCGATCCCAGCGCACAGTGACCCAGGCTGCTGGAGCAGAGCCCAGCCCGGCTCACTGTGCCTTGGAGGCAGTAGTGGTGGTGGAGGTGGCCCCGCTGGCAGAGGCCACCGTCAGGAGAGAGTTCTGGATGGACTCGGCTGAGGTGGAGGTGGCGTGAAGGCTGGCGACTGGTCCAGAGGCCCCTGCGGAGGCTGCAGCTGCAGAGACCAAGCTAACTGGGTTGCTGGTGAGCAGAGAAAGGTTCTGAGGGTTCAGGAACAGAGGGGCAGTGACGATGTTAGGGGTACCTCCAGCATTGGCAAACACCAAGTTTCCAGTTGCATCCAGTGATGTTATTGGAAGAGAGCCACCAGATGCAAGAGCTAAAAAAAGGGAAAGTTCAGGAGGGAGGAGGTAAGATTAGCAGTAAGCAACAATGCAAAATGTGCCTAAAAGCAAGGGGTCTCTGCATTTGCCTTTCTCTGATATGTGTGCTCTCTAAATCACTGAGGGCACTTCTCTCATCATAGGCTGTTTTTGTTGGTTTGTTTTTTGTTGTTTTTTTTTTTTTTCCCCAAAATAACCATCAGACAAGATCTTGCAGATACTAAAACGTGTCTTTCATTTGCTGCTGAACTAATTCCACTGTGCTTTTCTTCAGCTCATTTAGCACAATACTGCTCTATGTTTCCTGCCACAGAGAGCCTGTACATCCAGGCAACTTGCACTGGGAAGGGTTGAGATGAGGGTTCATGTGAAATGACAGCTATCACAAGATGGAGAAGGTCATGTAACCTTGAGCGTAACATTTTAAATGTTGACATATAACCAACCACTGTTACAACTTACTCTCAGGGGTCTACAGCGTTCAGTCTGCCTTAGATTATGATCTCCTAAATTTATCTGTGACACTTTATGAAATGGTTCTTTCTTGCAACCTAGAAACAAGATTTGTTCAGCTAGTTTAGAGGATATTTGAACACACAGGTTACCTAGCTCTTTAGACACTTGTACCACCCAGTTTTTACAGGTGGCAAACTATGAACTCAAAACAACTCCTGCTGAAGCCAGCGGTAACTTCTGGCTCTGTGCTACTTCCAAAACAAATAAATATTTACTCTTCTGAATGTGAATTTATGTATTTCAAGTCCTACCTAAGGATTTTAGGAGGCAGGATGTTTGTGGTAGGTTCTTTTCTAATACATATCAAGACAAGAATTCAGGATCAAGACTTGCTCAGAACTGCCCTCCCAAGAGACCTCAGAATGAATGGTGCAAGTCTGCTCAAGCAGACTACAGGAGAGCTGTAAAAAGTAAATCTCTAACCTGCTAGAGATACAGGGCAGTGAGGCAAGGACAACAAAACAAATTCCAGATTATATTCAGTATCTTAAATGCCTCCTTTAAATCACTGTAAGATCATACACAGTTCTGATTTCCTATCTGAAGTTGTACCCTGTGATCCACAAAATGTATTTGCAGGTTTAATTTTGTAAAACCTTTACTCCTACACTATTTGTGCCCAGTGCTGAGGAGTCAGTGTACTCTGGCAGACAAAACCAGAGCGCATAAACTGAAGTTGTGTGACAGAGATGCATGAAAAGGAACACTACTGACCTTGAATAGTTGCCAGTGTACTGTTGCTCATCAGGGCCGGGCTGAGAGCACCACCTAATGTCCCTGGATTGAGACTGAGTAAGGCACCTCTGCAGCAAGCAAGATCATGGAAGAAGTGGAAAAGAGAAAGAGTGTTACTTTTAAGAAAAAGTTGTCACTGTTCCAAAGTACACCATCATATTTTTAAAAAACAGGGAAGGAGGAAGGAAAGACCAGAGATTAAGGGCTGGTTTTGGATTATTTTACTTTTAACTCCATGAGGGGTTCATGACATGCCCGAAGTACAAGCACTGTAAATACATGACTTGCATTGATTGTTGATGTAAGGTATTCTTGTAAAGTATTTTGGGAAAACTGTAAATTGTTAGAGAACTATCATCCTCTCCCAAATGCAGGTAAGAAATATGTAAATCAAGAGGAATTAAGGAAACATCTGTCTGAGCAACATTCCTAAAACTACAGCTTCACAACACTTCATCTTGCATCTTTGAGAACTTCTTGCTCATGATGGAGAAATGAATACAGTGGAGTGAAGTGGGTCTAGGCTATCACTCCATTTCACAATTAATAGGACAGATTCTACGATTCAGTGGTAAGCTGCAGTTTTTAAGTCAAGCTCTGCACTGGGATGAATGATTTATCAAACAACAACCTCACTGCAACACAGCTTTTTCACCTTTAAAATGAACACAGTATTTGTACGCTGTGATGGGAATGGTCAATTGCCATCTATGAGTAAACCTTCAGCATCTGAGACAAATGACAGCGACACATAAAAGCGATTTATCCCAAGAATTCTCCTTCACTCTTCCGTCACCTCACCTAAAAGGGCGTGCAAAATTCATCCTTACCCAGCTGCAAACTGCGAGGATGCCATCAAGCCTGGGTTTAGTCCTGCTGCAGCAGCCATGGCAGCAAGACTTGCATTTGCAGGCAACTGTGCAGCTCCTTGTAAGGCGGCCGCTGCCGCCGTTTGCAACCCTGATGCCGTTACCATCACCTGGCTGGTCCCGAGAGGCGAGGACAAGGGAGTGGAGGTTGTCTGTGTTGTGCTGGTCTCACTGGCACTGGAGGCCTCTGAAGCGGAGGCTGAGGCAGAAGGGGAAGGACTCAGGGAGGGTGATGTCACTGCTGAAGAAGCTGGAGGTGCTGTTGAAATCACTGTTGCCGTGTTGTTGGAGGTGGTTTCTGTTGTGCCTGGAAGATTGGTTCTGGTCAGATCGGTACAAAACAGATAGCAGACAACAGAAACTCCTGCCCACCTGATTTAATTGCATGTCCAGCTGAAGGGGGCACAAACACACATTTCTGTAGTACCAAGAAGCACCAAGAGTTCAAATGAAAAAATGAAATGACACTTCCCAATGGGAGGCTGAGGAGCTCTAGAAGCCAGCAATGAAATACAGTATATTTTGTTTCAACACCACCTGCGATTTTATTCCTGGAAAAGTCAACTCAGTGGTCACAAAAACTGAAGCTTCCTAGTGCAGCAACAAGGAACAATGACAAGAATGTCCTGGGATACCAGTGACCAATAGTGAATGACTCTTTTAAGAATTCAAAAGGGACAAACGGTGGGGGTTGATGTGGTGGCAGCAGGGACCAGCCCTTACCTGTGACTGACAGACTGGTGACAGCAGGACTGGCCAGAGGGAGCACGGGGTTGACAGTCAGGGTTGTAGCTGCACTGCTAGTCACAAGGCTTGGCGTGGTTGCCACCTGGAGGTCAAAAACGCATAAAACTGCTCAGCTGCTCAAAGACAGAGTTACACACTAGACCGGGATTTCTTTCTTTCCATCCTCACCTGAGGAATTATCAGGGAAAACGCTGCATATAAACTAACTTTTTGGCAATTTGGTTACTTTATCATTCAATGAAACAACCGTAGCACCTTCTCTAATTACCAGCAATATCTTTATTCCTAATAATTCAATATCTGAATTGAATTATTTTTTATTTTTTTATTGAATTATATTTGAAAGGAGATACACCCCTATCCATATTGTCTCAAGACTGCAAGTTAGCCCTCTCTCTGCCAACCCACAAAGACAGCACCTTGTTTTAATAGAGAAACTCTTATAGCAAGAGTTACAAAATACATTATTTCTGCTTTCATTTTTCTTGTTTAAACATTTTTTTAGCTCCAAATCTCTTTTTCTGATAAAACTATGAAAATGCCCCAGCATTAACAAAGGTATTTAGGGTAATGTGTTTATATGGAGAAGCAGAATAACATTTCACTTTTATTCAACCAAACCATAAGCTTTACTTTGATAAGTTTCCTTGTGCCAGAGGAAGAATCTCTGAATTTTAAAACATACAAATGGAGTTTTCAATTGTGGATGGCTTATTACAAGAAAGCCACAATAAACTGAAGACATTACAGATAAACACCAAAGATTTAAGGCTGGAGAAACTAGCTTATGAAGAAAAATGAAATATAAGGAAAGGACTTTCTGTGGACAAGAAATGGTGTCCAACAGTAATATCTGAAGGCTGTTATACATCAATGAGAGAAATGAATCCTTTAGAATTGCCCAAGAGAACATAGCCAAGGATATAGGCTAAAAATTCCTCCTTTCCACTCTCTTACCTTAAGTCTATTATCAGAGAAATATCTCTCATGCTACACATCCTCTTAGAGGGAGTCAAATGCTTCACGCATTTTAAACAAGACTGGGGCAACTGGGACAGACCTGAAAGCTTTCTGCCCATCTCAAATAGTGTATGAAATTAAGAGGAGCTGGATACACAGTACACCTCCCACTAATGCAGCCCAGCCACTGCATCTGTCATCTGTCCAGCAAGCAGTCGAGGCCAAGGTCACAATCCCTATTTCAGGGCAGAGAATGACCTGGAATTAATACAGCTCACCCCCGTGGTTACAGTGAGTGACTCCAGCCAATGCAAAAGGAGGCTGCCCCCAAAAGGAGCCTTCCCCTCCAATCCTGCTGCAGGGCCCTCGCCCTCGTGCAGCCAGGCTGCAAGTCACACTGGTTATCTAACCACACTGAAAATTCATCACTGTTCCTCACATGGCTAATTTGCAGGCAAACTACTAAACTAAGCCCAAGCATCCCATGGACACAATCTCCAGAGCTGACACAAGGAATCAACAAAGCACACAGTCGGTGAAGGCTGGGGGCAGCAGGGCTGGAACATTCATTTGCGTAGCAGCAGAGTCTTAAGAGAAGCTTAGAATGAGTGAAAACACTAGTGAAACTTCACTGATGAAAGGGAGACTGTGGTTAACACCTCAATTTCTTACAGACAATGGCAGATTATAGCAACAGGAAAATTTCTCTAGGAAAGCTCCTTTAAGTTGCAGTCTGAGGGAACTTGCACAGTTACTAAAACACACTGTCATAAATCTCACTATATTCTGCTTTGGTAGCAAGGCATGCAACCTTGCTTTGCAACTGGGAATAAAAAAACAACCAACAAAACCAAAACAACAGTAATAATAAAAAAGACTCAGTACACTTAACACAGCCCTTCCCCTGAAACAAAAGGTTGCATGCACACACCCTGAGAAAAGGATGAGGGGAGAGAATAACACGTCACCAAAATTAATGGTTTAATGAAGTACTGGAAGATATTAGCTACTACGGTGATGAGGGTGGAATAAATACTACAAAAGGACAGCTACAGGCTACATAAATTCCACCACATTCCTATTAGCATAGCTACTATGAAATCTAATAGCTACTGTTTCTATTTATGAAAACAGACCTCCATGGACATTGGTAGCAAAGGTGCTGAAGGAACCTTGATGCATGTGTTTTGTTACTCTTATTTTCATGAAGTTTGTGTTTACCTGAGGTAAATACAAGTGTGGGAAATTAATTACATGAGTATTAGCTAAACTAATCTTTTGTTCCATGTATTTCTTTTATATAAATCATTTCTGACTAGAAGTTACAACACTGGTATCATTGGATTTGTGCGACCTAAGTCTCCAAAAAAAGGATGGGTAAGATTGGAAAAGACCACAGTGGGTCCTTTGGTCCAACCTCCCTGCAGGGTCAGTCCTAGAGCACATGGCACAGAATTGAGTCCAGATGGCTCTTGTGTATCTCCAGTATGGGAGCCTCCACAGCTTCTCTGGGAAATCTGTTCCAGTGCATGATATATTTTACTGCTGCTCATTTACTGACCAGAGCTGCTAAAATAAGAGGGGAGAGGGAGAGCTATTAAGCACTTTAAAAAAATACTATTTTTTTATCAAAAAAAAAAAATGGGGTAAAAGAAGGAAAGTCCAGCTATAAACTGGAGGTATTATCTGAAGTAAGTTCAAAGCAATAATGCCAAGTGCAAATTTGGTAGTCAGAATACTTGTTCATGAGCTGACTAAATAGAACACCCTCACTGAAGGCCTGACTAGTGCCTGATTTGTGAGCATTATCTCTCTTAGACAGTATCCAGGTGGAACACTCAAAATGCCAGTAAAATATAAATATGTGAGGACAAGTCTGCTGTACAAAGAAGGTGCAGCACGTGTAGCTTTCACAGTGAGCACAGCAGAACTACCTCCACTAGTGTTCTTTGCCAACACAGCTCTTGATTCTTACCANTGACCAGAGCTGCTAATATAAGAGTGGAGGGGGAGAGCTATTAAGCACTTAAAAAAAACCCCTATTATTTTATAAAAAAAAAATAGGGTAAAAGAAGGAAAGTCCAGATATAGACTGGAGGTATTATCTGAAGTAAGTTCAAAGCAATAATGCCAAGTGCAAATTTGGTAGTCAGAATACTTGTTCATGAGCTGATTAAATAGAACACCCTCACTGAAGGCCTGACTAGTGCCTGATTTGTGAGCATTATCTCTCTTAGACAGTATCCAGGTGGAACACTCAAAATGCCAGTAAAATATAAATATGTGAGGACAAGTCTGCTGTACAAAGAAGGTGCAGCACGTGTAGCTTTCACAGTGAGCACAGCAGAACTACCTCCACCAGTGTTCTTTGCCAACACAGCTCTTGATTCTTACCAGTGAGGTTGGACAAGGGAAAATTGCTTTGATGGGCGAGCTGCTGGTTCCCCCACTGCTGGGTGGGTTGATCCTTTTCTCCTTCTGGCGCCGGTTACAGAACCAAACGCGGATCACCTCCTTCTCCATGTTTAGCTGGTCAGCTATCATGGCGATCTCATCCGAGGTAGGCTTTTGGTTCTGGCAAAAGAAAATGGTATTTGAAAAGCTCTGAAATTACCTCCTGAAGTTTTGCATCATAGCTTCTTCTCCAGTAGGCAGAAATCTGAATTAGTGATTTAGATCCAGAATCTGGTCAGTGGTACAAACCACAGTAGATGCTTCTGCCCTCCACCTAAAAACCTCAAATTACGTGTGCTTAGACTATTGCCCCATTTATCCATTCTCACGAAGATTAGTGTTTAAACCTATGTCTGAGTATCCTGGAATGCAAGATCACAAAGTCAGTGAACTGCAAGAACCAGTGAGTTTTTCTGAGGGGGTTTGTGTTTTGTTTTTAAAGTGAAGCAGATGTTGATGCGTGTTTCTTGGCACGGCTTTTGTATTCCCCTTGTTTAGCACTAGCACTTTCCTAAATGGCACAGCAATGCCTTCACTCTGACACATAGAATTGTTGAGTGAAGTTTCTCCTTTTCTTCCTAGCTAAGCACAGCACCAGGAACACTGACCTCCAGGAAACTCTTCTCTAAGGCCACACGTATGTTGGTCTCTATGCTGGTGCGTTTCTTCCTCCTACGGTTCAAGCCTTCGATCCCTTGCCCTGGAGAATTCAGGGCACTTGGGCTGGAGAGAGTTGAATCAGATGAGAGGTTTTCTGAAAAAGAAGAAAGTAATACAAATCAGGAGATTTCATCTGAATGCAGTGCAGTCTAATGCAAGTGTTCTCCACCTCTGCAAGGTATGTTAAGACCTGCTCCGTATCTATTCCAAATGCATAGAGGTGTATGAAGATGACATGCATTAATCACTGCATTTACAAATTAAAACATATATCGGAAACTAAAAAGCTACAAGTAAGCCCAGAAGATGCCCTCTGCTCCTGTATACTACCACAGTATCCCTCTTATAATACCTATACAGAGTTTGTCTCCCATTATCTCATTCTACTCCTCACTCACTCGCTGCAAGCCCCATTTTAAAGGAAAAAGGAGTACTCGATATCCATGAGTCATGGCTGAAAGTCACAGGTAGTTATAGAAAAATCTGAGCAGCCTGAAATTTTTTTTACCCATTCTACAAAACACTCGAGGAAGAGAAGTTCATAACTGGCTTCACAGTGTTCAGTCTCTTCTCTCTGGACATCTTAGCAGATACTCAGTGCTACCAACCACTCTACACGGTGAGCAGCTCCCCCTCCTTAACTTCACCAGGGCTCTTAACCCCTAATCCTGTCTTTCTTACTTCACAGAGGAACAAAGAGAGAATATTTAACCCCACTTTGCAGCAGGAAGAGCGATCTAACCAAAAGGCAAATTTCGGTAGGGAATTTAAGCAAAATGATTAATTGTGGCTGCAGTTCCCTCATTGCACTGGGATCTGTGGGTGTCAAAGTTCACAATGCCCACCATTATTCTGATAGACTTAAATGGGCAAGTATTTTCTAGATTTTTTTTTTTAATAGTAATGGCACCTGTAAACATATGGAAACCCTTCCTCAGCCTGAAAACTTCAGTGAGAACCAGCTGAGTTCCACGGCAGTAAATTCTGGAATCATCGGTATGATTTTCCTGCCTACTTCTACCTAAAAGTAAAACAGTAGCCTCTAAAGTTGCCTGCATCTTTTTTCTAAAGATTTTCATGAAACTGAGTCAAAGCCAAAGACAATGGTTCCCCACTTGCAGGATGTGAAGAACCCCGACACTGTTCACAGTCCTTAAATTAAAACTTTACAGAGACAAGTATTTCTTCAGGCTAGCAGGCAAAAAACCTCTATGACACCCCTTGCAGCACTGGATCCATCCAATGCAGCTGGAAGGTTTGGTGACCGCTGTCCTGTGGACTTGAGCACTCAGTGTGGAGGTATTTATGCTTTCTATCACAGACCTAGAACACCTAATGATAACCCCTGTCAGCACAACTGAATGGCACTTCCTTTTCTCAAGGCAGGACAAATTTTCAACACCGCATGAAATTACTTTCAAAATTTCAGAGAATGCTGTAGGCACCAGCATAAAGCTCTCTCCATTTTAGTAAAAATAGGAAGGCACACACCATCCCTGCCATCTGNAAACTTTACAGAGACAAGTATTTCTTCAGGCTAGCAGGAAAAAAACCTCTATGACACCCCTTGCAGCACTGGATCCATCCAATGCAGCTGGAAGGTTTGGTGACCGCTGTCCTGTGGACTTGAGCACTCAGTGTGGAGGTATTTATGCTTTCTATCACAGACCTAGAACACCTAATGATAACCCCTGTCAGCACAACTGAATGGCACTTCCTTTTCTCAAGGCAGGACAAATTTTCAACACCGCATGAAATTACTTTCAAAATTTCAGAGAATGCTGTAGGCACCAGCATAAAGCTCTCTCCATTTTAGTAAAAATAGGAAGGCACACACCATCCCTGCCATCTGTTTAACATATCCATCAGTTTTATATTATGTA
>VYZR01005244.1:0-13116 GCA_013400675.1 Oxylabes madagascariensis
ATATTCAGGTTCCTCAGGTGGTCCAGAACCTCATTTTTAGCTAAAACTTACTTTTGTTCCCTCAGTCCCCATTCTGCTGTCCACCTACCTGAGAGGTGTGGGAAGAGAGGTTGCCATTAAAGACTGAGGTGAAAGTCTGTTGAGTACCTCAACGTTTTCCTCATCCTTTGTTACCAGTTCCCTGGATTTGTTTGTTTAGTAGGTCAGTTCTTTAGACCTTCCTTTTCAGGATAACATAACTCTGGGAGCCCTTCCTGCTACTCTTTTTGTAAAAAAAAACCCTGGCTATTCTATGTATTAATGACATGAAAGAAAAATTACTCTATACCGAGACAGCAGATGACATAGTAGTGTAGAAGACAATTACTGAGAGAGGCACCACAATCATTTCATGCACTTGTTCATACAAACAAATGCAATTTAACAGAGCCAAATCCATAGTCATAGACGTAAAACTCATCTCATGCCTACAGATGGGGACAGATTGGAGGAATACTGTGGATCTGAAAAGTTTTCAACAACTGAAGCAGATAAATGTGTGTTTGTGTCTGAATCGCATAAAATCACTCCTGGAATACTATGCCCAGCTTTGAAAAGGATCAGAGATGAGCTAACGGTGTGATCGAAGGCAGGAGAAGCATGGTTTGGAAAAATAGCTCAGGGATTGTCATCTATTTACTAGACTAACAAGACTAAAGATTGATGTGCTATGAAACCTCTGCCTACATGAGGAATGGATACTTGCATTTGGCCTGTTGCAGAAAGACATATATGTCAATGCCTGGAAGCTAGAAGTGACCAAGGCAACTTTAAAAATTAAAAGCAAAATTAGATCACTGTATGTAATTGACAGCACTAGAATAATATGTGAAATGCTGCAATAGATTCTTGATTGTTGATGAATTGAAGCAGCATTGAGATTAATTTTTAGAAGTTACATGGTAGTTCAAGCAAGATCTGGTATAGGGTAGTGCTCTAATCTACATAACATAGGGAATAATAATTAAAGATTACCGTTTGGGCTACTTGGAACTTGTATAACCCAATCCACAAAATTTTGCCCTACAACAAACTATAAAAAAAACAACAGAAATAAAATTTCTCTAAATAGTAGCTTGGATCGTGAGCTGGACTGGTATCTATGCATGTAAGGCAAAATCCAATAAATAACTTCTATCTAGTGGCACCTGAGAGATTCCATCTCCTCTCTGTACCCCAAAGATTGCACATGAGTATATAAGGTACAGTAGATCTCCATCTGTCAGGGATGGAGATCTACTGGAGGCCAAAAGGATTCTCACAGGCATCCCAGATGACATTTAGTGAATATTCTTAGGCACTTAAATGCCTCTTAAAAGGTTAAACTTGAGGCCTTCATCCCATGTAGTGCTGTGGAGCTGAGGAAACAGAGTAGTAGAGTGTTGGCAGACATTGTATCTACTTCCTCCTCTTTTTTGCATGTGCCACCTGGTGTGTATTTGAGGCATTAGTTGTTAAGTCTCTTCCGTTTTCTATGAAAAGCTAATGTATGGGATACATTCAGATCACTCAGGTTTGCTAACTACAATTCCCACTTCTTTTAATAAAGTAGATATATTTTACTGAATTGAGAATTTCCACATTTCAAAGAATATTTCAGTTGGCATATTAATATGCCATTAGTTAATTATTTTAGCTTTAATAGTATTCCTAGGAATTTCCAGATTTATATCTGTTTTTCTTTATGTCTTCTGAAGACGGTTTTGTGCAATATAGGAGATACTTTTCATTTCAACTGCATGCAGTACAGCGCCTCTTATGCCACATTTGCCAGTAGACATTCTCACTATTTTATGCATATATATCTATTCACACTTAGATTTGGACTTATATACGTCTGTGTGTATGTGCATACAATGTTTCCATGTCATGTATTTTTTTATATGTTTATAGAAACACAAACATACACACGTACACATATCTCATCCACTAAAATGAATGATGAGTTTCTGACAAGTCTTAAACCAGTGCAAATGCATTCCCTTTTCCTCCCCAGTCATTGATTAGCAATTTAAAAACAGATTTTCTGCCAGAAATTTCCAGGAAAACAAATGGGCTTCAAGTTATAGCCTGAATATAAAAGTGAATATTGGTGTTCTAAGGGTACCCTGATGCTGTGGCACACCTGATCACAGTCATGATGAGCATAGTAAGCTAGCATTTGTCCCTCTTACCATGGTACTAAAGCAATGTTATATAATGTCCATGGGACAAAGATTGCCTTTCTAAAAAGGTGAACAAATACTCAGTAAATAAGGTTCCTAAATAAAACAAGGACACCATGCAAGAGATCTTCCTACTTTACTTGAAGAATTCTCCATGAAATTGCAGGAAGGACTGCATTATGTCTTCAAAAAATTGGTTGTTTCAAACAAGTTGATAGACCAGAATGGAAGGAGATAATACTAATTAATTTCAGTCTTGATTTTATCTGCTCTAGTCATCTATATCTAAGATTTGAGGCACATAGTATTTTGAAGCAGGAAAGAAGTTTTTTCTGTATTTTCTTCCAAAATAAAGTTATTCACTGGAGCTTGAAAATAAATTGGAAAAGATCACCTGAGTATTACAGGATTTTCTTGAAGCAGGCAGCATTCCTGTTCTGACATGAGACCTATATTTCAGAAAGGCTTACCGCAGAACTTTCTTAGAGTGGTACATTGCTTTATTCAGTTGCCTGACACAAAATATTCTTGCAGTGGCCCAAGGAATTAGATTGAGTTATGAGCCCATTTGTGGTAAGTTATCAGCGACTTCAGTGAGTTTACTCAAGTTCAAAATCTGACCAGGTATTGACTACATTTGCTGCTTTATGATGCACCATGTCTTCTAAAAGGGATTGCTTACAAGCTCTGAATCTATGGAAAATGTGATTTTTATGTTTTCTGGTAACAGGAGGACAAAGACATGCAAGGACCAGAGAAAACATCTATCATAAAGGACAGTCCATGTGACTAATTTTTGGTTGTTCTTGAGTTACACAAGTGGCTAATATCTGAAAATTTATCCTTACACTAAGAAAAAATATAACATTTATAAGCCATTTCACTTTTACTTCCCTATGTATATATGATATACCTAGAGTATCCAGGCCTTTCCTATACATATAATAGGAGGAAAAAAACCAAAGAAAGATACAGGAATGAGAGTAGAAAGAAAGGACAGAATGACAGAAAAATGCATTATTCACAACTTTGTGTAAACAAAACTATGTCACTTCTCTTCTAATCAAAATGACAACTTCCCAATGAGAACATATACTCATATATGAGCATGTATATGTTCTGAAAATGTTGGCAAAAACTGGCATATCACTCAATGAAAGCAACAAGTAGATGAAGTAGATCAGCTTCATCTAGCATCAGTCCACCCAGCATAAAAATGCATTACTGAGAAACAAGTCAGCTGACTTCATGGAATTAAAAGACATATTTGTTAGCCCCAGCTAGAGGGGATGTGTAGGCTAGACACATACTACAACTTTAAGTGTGTCCAACTGTTTGCCACCCTAGCAAACTGCAATGGTTTTAGCCAACTGCTGCCAAGGACATGTCAAAGTTCTGATGATGTTGAAGTGGACAAAACAATGCACTTCAGAAGATGACCAATATCACTGCAATGGGCCATAGTTTCTGGAATTAGTTTTAATGCCCACAATCACTGTGAAATAGTCATTAAAAAAAAAAGAAGTTATGAGTACTTACTGAAAGAGGAGAAATTTAGGTTAAACATTAGGAACAAATTTTTTACTGTCAGGATGATGAGACACTGGAACAGGTTGTCCAGGATGCCCAAACCCTGGCAGTGGGATAAACCCAAGGCCAGGTAGGATAAAACCTTGAGAAATCTGTTTTAGGGGAAGGAGTCTCTGCCCATGGTAAGAGGGTTCGGGACTAGATGACCTTCAAGATGTGTTCCAACAGCTTAAAATTCTCTGATTCTACGATCCTATGATTTGGACTTTTTTCCTGAAAGGATTCAGACAGATGCATTAGACTTTGTGGGATCTGTGCTGTATCTTCTGCCTGTCGTGCAGACACAGGGAGGTGATTAGGTTGTGCTGTGGAGTCATCCTGAGGAGACTGACGGTAATGTGAACAAGTGTGGAAGGTTCCTGCCGCCCACACCAGCATCAGATCTGCCAGTTATCTGCTGTGTCCAGAGACACTGACAGAGAACTGGCTGTTTGAGACTCTTTCATGGTGAGTTCTGCTCCTCCTCAGAGAAACACAAGTATGCTTGGTTAAGGAAAACAAACAATCAAGGCTGAGAACTTTTACTTCCAGCATTTTCACTGAGCTGTATTTAGAAGAGAGCTCCACCCTCATAGTGGAGCTATTTAATCTAATTGTTGAAGACATAACGCAATTTCCTGCCTGAGCACATTAACTGACATTCAAATTATATTACCCTGCATTCTTTCACTCATACTATGAGGAAAACAAGAAAAAGAAAATTTAAATTTGTCTGTTGACATCAAAACAGCTGACCCCAGAATCTGAAGGAGACTCAGAAGAGCTTATAGAGTGTAAACTTGAATGTTGCAGCACTTACACTGCTAATGCTGGTTGTGTGAAATATTAGGGTTGGAATTAGGTCTGTAAAAAAGTAAAGGTTTGGAATGTCTAAAACAATTCTTGAATTTGTATTTAGTTTGTTAAGTAGCTCAAGCTGAAGGCAAAGATGTGCTTTCTTGAACATAGTTCTAACATTTTCAAAGTTAGATGTTTCAATTTTTCACTCTAGAACAATATTTTGTTTCAAAACTTAGCTAGCAATGATATCTAAATAGCATTGAAGTACCCAGAATTGATCTAAACATTTTGTTTCAGGTCAAGGAAAACTATTTGTTAAATTCACGATCTCTTTTCTTAAGATATCTGCAGTCGGTTGGTTGCTAGCATGCCACTTGACAATCACAGAAGTATGCAGCTGGGGAAATTGCCCTAACAAAATGCTGGAAGAAAACCTGGACAGTTTTTGTAATGGTGCATGTGGAGTAGGGAGGGCAGAGGCAGGGGAAGAGAGGTGCAGGAAGTTTTGTGCCAAATCCCTGAAGTTACAATTTTACACAGGGATGATCCAGTGCCTCTCAATAAAAAGAGTGATGAGGTCTTCAAATTAAGACGTTCTTCTGCAAATCTGGTCTAAGAAACACAAATATGTGCAGATATGATTTTTTAGCCTCATTTCTTCTGTGGGCACCTTCATACTCACAAAGGAAAAAATAACCCAACTTTCCCTTTTTAGCTGCCATATATTGTTGTTGTTATGTCACCATAAACTGAACTACTTAAACGGCATTTGTATGCAAATTAGCTACAGTGAAACAAAAGAAAATAATTTTAAAATTAAGCTTGAACTTCTCAGATTGTCTATTTAGGGTTAAATGAATCTTTCAGATTAACTGTCTGTACTTGCCTTGGTCTTTGTTCAAAGCAGGCTGGAGAACAAGTTCTTATATATTTCACATGATGGTTACCAAAACACTAAAGCACATTATAAGAGAATAGAAGTGCAAAATACCTCCTGTTTAATAAGATCAAGAATTTCCAAAAAACCAAACTATGTTACATATCCTGTACCTTACCTTCAAGAGAAATATAGGACATGGTTTTTAGACTAAAAAGTTAATTCATTGTTGTTCAAAGACTCACTTACTCTGTGACTGTAGTCTGTCATTTATGGCTATTACATAATTATGTTAATTTATATTATTTGTAGAAAGAGCATGTGTCTTGGTTAGAAAAGACAGGGATCTGCTAGGGAGGGCAGGACCTCCCTTTGGAATGGAGAATGCAAACCCCCTCCCTCCGAATTATTAAAACTTGGATATTAAGNGATTGGTTTCTATTAACAAATATCACTGCTTTGCTATCTGGCCACATTTAAAGAAATGTGATTGCATTGTTGCTGGGAATATCAGTTGTGTTACATGGCTTTTTTGTTTTTTTTTTCCCTCTTATGAAACATTATTTATTCAAAATTTAAGTTCATCTTAGCTGCTTTTATGGGTTAGGGACTGACAAAGCTGGTGAGATGAGATCAGATGCTGGGCATTTTTTTACTGCCCAATTTCTCTGAACCTTTGAGGTTCTGACAATCTTTGTTCTTTTGGGCTTCCCGGATTAGACACTACAGCCAATTTCAAGAATCTTTTTTTCAGATGTGACTGCTCCTTTACTAAGACTGAGCTAAAGTCCCAGACTTGTTCCACTTATAAACCCTGACTGTGTTTATCATGGTTGCCCTCAGAGGATTTAATCTGTTTACTCCCATGAATATCATAATCTTACAGAAGATTACACTATCTACACTGGCACTTGAATCACACTGTGCAAGAAAAATAGAAATATTAGAACTGTGTATGCAGCAAAATAAATCTCTCTAGTTCTGGAAAGTCAGTCAGCCATCCAAATCTACTTTCAAAACAAGTAACAGAAAAATGCCAATGGCTTCCTTGAGTGCTCTTTCTTGACAACCCTGATTTTGTTCCCACATGAGGTACACAATGTGACCCTGAACCCAGGAGCTGTATGGTAAAGACTGTTCTTCCATCTGGAAAAGACCTCTGCCTTCACCACCGATCAGACATGAGCAGGAAAAAATGGTGAGGTAAAATTGGACATGAATAATAGAGCTTCCTCTCGTCTTTCATTAGAGACCAGTTAACCAGTGATAAGTTTATAAGAGAATTTCCTTCACACCCACTTTGTATTTACAACCATCCTGTAGGTTGGGATCTTGCTGTGCCAAGATCTTTGCACAGCTGTGGGAAACAAATGCTGTCACAGGAGGGAGGGAAGGTTTCAATCCACTGTGTACAGATATTTTCTGCTTATTGGTATGTGTGCAAAATCTTCAGTTTTTCAAACTGTCAGCAATCTCCTTCCCTCATTGGTGGGTCTCCCCACTGGTATAGGTGATGGGTAAGGAGAGCGTGAAGGAGAGGTGAAGGAGGTGAGGTCCTTTATGATGATGAGTGACACCCTCAGTGTCAAAGTGGTGTTGGATTGTGTTACTGGAGCAGACAGAACTCACAGTTCTTCAGGTGACAAAGTAGGGATTTCAGGTCTGGGGTAGAAAGGGATTTGGGCAGGGACAAGATTTCATGGGAGAAAAGAGCAGAGTCATGAAGGGCTTTGGAAAGGAGGAAACCTGGTGGGAAGGATGCCCATCTTATTTTAATTTTCTGCATTATCAGTAAAGGGCATATGCTGCCTCAATTATATTTTTAATCCTCCTTGAGTTAAATTGAAGATTTGCCCTTCTGATTGTACAATTCACATTTGAAGTACTCATTGCTGTCTCAGGTAATTCCAAAAACAAAGATTCAAAAAAAAAGTTTTAATTTTTTGTCCTCTAAAGCAGAGATCTGACCTAGGAGAATCCATATTTTATGCACAAAATTAAGAGATCTGCAAGAGATTGAAGAAATTCACCAGGAAAGTGGAAGTGAAAAACATATAAGAATGGAGCCGCTGGATACTTTTTTTTTGATGACGGGATAAACCTTTAATATAAAGAGTATATTTGAAAGAAAAAACACATAACCCCCCCAACAAAAACAAACAAACAAACCAAAAATCCAAACAAAACCACATTTCAGATAGATACTGAGGGTATATATTGAGGGTATATATACATTTTTGTTTCAGTGGCATTGAAGTCTTACTGTGCAACAAAACAGAAGCATCTTGCTGCTTCAGATAACTTCAGTGCTTGCTACATAGAAAAATATTAATCTCTAAGGAAAATGGCACACTTCCACGTGAAACATTGCCATAACAGAAATTTACATCCCTTATTATAGGAAGGTCTGATGAAAAACCCCAGTTGTCCCTGAGGGAACTGACAGTTACAAATCTGATGTGAACCCATCCCACTGAGTATTTGAAAGTGTTTCATTGATAATCCATAGCATCTCTTTCTCTCTGTGTAGGTAGTACATAACAGCTGTTAATGGTGCATTATAGCACATGCTGCACTTAGTTATGATATGTCATTGTTTTAGGCAATATTTCATTGTCAGAGATACGCTATTAAAGGTCTGAGCTAATTTTATGTCACTTGCTGACTTTATTCAAGAATAAATTTTTCCTAAAATTATTGAAATATTTACATAATATATAAGAATCAGCACCTCTCCCTATTTATTTATCTGTGTATACAGACGGAGAACCCTTTTTCAAACTGAAATCTGAATTATGCAGCTAGTCCAAGACCTTGAATTAGCAGAAACTGATGACCTTTCATTTTCATAAAGGATAGTGTTATCGAAACAGGAAGAGTTTGACTGAAAGAACACTGTGTCTTTTATATTCCTTAGCCTCTCAGTTCTCCTTGAACTGATAAAATGTTCCAGGAGCTCCATCTCTCTGGGTGGGTATGAAAATATACTGGCAAGATTTCTTTAAAGAATACTACAAGGTGCCTTAAGACCAATAATTTGATTTTGTTTTAGAAAGAGGCTGAGTGCGAGAAAAATTGCTATGAATATGAATTCTCTCCTTTTCTCTTCTTTCAAGAGATGATTGATAAAACGTTGTGTTAAAAAAATAATATAATTGTTTTTGCTTATATGAGCTACTGTATTCTAAGAAAATAAGACTTTCTCAGAACTGGGGAAAAAATTACCACGTAGATGATGTCTACTCATTATTACAACAAACACTAATAAATTGGATGGGGATGGTGAAGCTCAGATTCATTCAGGTGGAACAGCACAGCAGATTACCCAATATGCAGTATGAAGAAGCATTGCCTGATTCATTCAAAATCTGAACTACAATCATTTCAAGGGAGTTTTTTCAGCAAAATTTTGTGAACACTCACACAGAAGATCTTGTCATTCACTGGTAAGAAAATATGTCAATGCCACTTTTGGAAACAATCTGTGGTATCTACTTATCATAAATGACAAACTGTAAGTACTTACTCTTCTCACTTATTTGAACTTTAAAAAAAAAACAAAAACAAACCTATTACCTGCTAGTCAAACCCCAATGCCTGCAAAATATGCAGAAGATTACCTAAAGAATAATACAATCATCAGACACAGTCAACAAATTTGTGGAGTCACAAATGGAAAATCCTTTTTAAGTAATTTGACATCTTTCGATGTAAGGTTGCATGTTGTTGAGTGGATGAACAGGAGGTGGTGAACATTGTTTTTCTTGATATTAATAAGGGGTTTGATGCTGTTCTTCACAACATCCTTCTGGATAAGCCATCCAGCTGAACAGGTACACAGTTCGCTGAGTGAAGGACTTGCTGAAGGGCACAGTTCAAAAGTCTGTTGTGCATGAAGCTACACCTGCCTGATCAGTCAACAGTGGTGTTCCTCAAGGTTCAATTGTAGGGCAATTTCCATTTAACGTGTCTATCAATGGCCAGGATGCCGGAGTTTAATGCACCATTGGCAAATTTGCTGACAGTACCAAATTGGGAGGTACTTTTGACTCTCGACCGACAAGAGCCTTACAGAGGGATCTGAAATAGAATGGTGCACTGGGTTACTATCAGTGGCAAGAAATTTAAGAACAAATACAGATTCTGCCCCTGGGACGCTGTAAAGCTGGGCACAAGTATAAGCTGGGAGAGGAGTGTGTGTAGAGCAGCCCTGCAGAAAGGGATCTGGGGGTGCTGGTCGGCAGCAGCTCAGGGTGAGTCAGCAGTGTGTGCCCGGGCAGCCAGGAGGGCAAAGCCCATCCCGGGCTGCATCCGACACAGCAGCACCAGCTGGGATTGGGATCATCCTGCTGGATTCAGCCGTGGTGCGGCCTCACCCTGAGCCCTGTGTGCAGAGCTGGGCCCCACAGGTTGAGAAGGGTGGGAAGGAAGGTCCTTGAATGGTCCAGAGGAGGACAACAGAGCTGGTGGAAGGGCTGGAAGGCACATCCTGTGAGGAGCGGCTGAGGGCTCTGGGTTTGTCTGGTTTGGAGAGAAGAAGGCTCAGGGGTGACCTCATTGCTCTGTACAGCTTCCTTAGGGGAGACCTGGAGGGGGAGGCACTGATCTCTTTTCCCTGGGATCCAGTGACCAGAACATATGGGAATAGTTCAAACTGTGCCAGGGGAGGTTCTGACAGGATGAATGGGAACATTTCTTTACCCATGCAGTGGTTAACCACGGAACAGATTTCTTTAAGGGGGGAGTCAAAGCATCAAGTCTGTGAGTCTTTTAACAAGCACTTGGACAGTGTATGTAATAATGCGCTTTAACTTTTGATTGGCCCTTAATTGATCAGGCAGTTGGACTAGATCGCTGTTGTAGGTCTCTTCTAACTGAAATTATTCTATTCTGTTCCATTCTAAACTAAAAAGAAGGAGCTGAGATTCTAAGAAGCTTGCCTAACACACTAATTCTTATCCTCATTTGATCCCATACTTTGACAACTCCTGAATTTCAGCCCAAAATACTTAGACTTGACTTGGAAAATTACTCTATTTCAACTGTACCGTATGGTTTAGTGAAATCAATTTTCCCTGGCTTGCTTGTATTTCATTCAGAGCCAGTCAAAAGAATGAAGTGGCTTTTCTGTTTCTGGCATGAAAAAGAAAATTACAGTTAAAATTGAAGTAGAAAACAAGTATCTATAAATATTCTAAATCAAACAGTTCTCATTTTGTCTATGTTGTGATTTTTAAAATATATGCTGATATATATTATAAAAGCAATTATAACTTCATGAAGTTTTTCATTAACAAAGTGTATAAAACAAATACTCAATCACCAAAACCTGCTGCACATGGAGAGGATACATTAAAAAACTGAACCATATTTAGAAAAAGAAGTAAGTATTTGAGTAACTATTAATTATTCTGATACAGATCAAAGTAAGTTTTTCTGAAGTAATCATTAATATATAACACATACATAGTTACAATATATAGAATTATCTAAAATAAGTTATGAGCTTCCACTTTCTAAAATGAGTAATCCCTCAACAGTGATTGAGGGACAGATTCAGTAGTCTCTGTAAGTTTCAGTTGTCTCAACCTATTTCATGCATCCACATTGGAAGAAGTGAAGGATTATTTACCTTATTGTTTCACTCCTCTTTTCTCAGATACCTATTTAAATTGTGCTGTGGTCACTAGGCAATTTGCATGATAATAAAAAAAAAGTTATATAAAATGAGTCCACTGGACTCTTAATGTGCACTGTGCAGGTGTAAGTCACTGCTTTGCTCTCTGTCTTCTCCCAAAGCACTGCATTGAGAGCACCACTGAATCACTGTCTCATCCAAAATCCATAGTCGAGATTTTAAATGCTTTTTTCACACACAGAGAAATGTGTGATTCCTGTTCATATATATATGCCTACCTTCACTTTGCCAGAAAGAGAATGCTTTTCTTGACAATGGACAAACTTTCCTGAGGAACTGAGTTGTTCCCAAAGGTCATTTGCTCTCATGCTCACAGATTTTTTTCTAAAATTTCCCTCCCTGTGTTCAAGGCATGTTTTTTCTCTTTCTGCTTCTCCTCTTGAGGCTGCCTAGAAATCAGGCAACTACTGAAAAAATAGCCAGGAAAATGTTGGAAAAATCACTAAGAACACCAGTGTTGGATGGTTTTAAGTAAAATATTTATTTAAGGTGTTATTAGAACAAACTAATGTGTGCAAAGCAACTATGGGGGTAACTAGGTTAAAACATATTGCCTTTAGGATTCTGATCTGATTATGTATTTAAGTTCCGTGCCAAGATAACTCAACCTTTATTTTCTGCTATGACTTTAAGAATTTTTTTTTTCTCTCCTGTAAGCACTGCTACATACGCACAAGATGTGGAAGGCTATGGACCTGAGATTGGAGAGGTGGTTGTGAGGCATCCTTGTAGTGAAGAATCTCAAACTGCAAAACCCAGATCTGTTTTTCCTCCAAAAGATATGAGCAAGGAGAATGGAAATGACCTTTCCTGTGACTATGAAATATTCATGAAGTGACAACCAATAAATATGACAGCATTTTGCCTCATATTTTCTCAGAGTGCACCCAGATAAGCTTTGGAAAATTGAGCAGAGGCAATTTGAGATGCTGCTCTCCATGTGCTGACAATTACCAAACTACAACTAAGCAAGAAAAGACGGTAGTAACCACAGGTTTCTCAGCACTGAAGTTCACAGCCTGTTGTATTAATTTCAGGTGTCCTGTATTTTGTTTTCCATGTGTGACTCCAGATGGGTACATTGAGAGGCCAGCCCATGTGCTTTCAGGAAGGTTAATGCAACCAAGTGAAAAGCAGATAGGAAACACAAAGCCCATCTCAATCTACTCCTACTGGTAAAGGGATTTGCCTCTTGGAAATACTTAAGATTTTTGGACACCTTGTCTTCCCCTTTTTTCATTACTACTATGTATGTTATACAAAGAACACACTCTCTTTTTTTTTTTTTAATTTTAACTTTGAACTGCATTCTTGGCCAGCAGGGCAGTCAGTGGTAATTGCTTCCAGTCTAATTACATTTTGTATGGGATAATATTTCCTTTTATCAGTTCTAAATTTGCCACTTTTTGATTTCTTTGAATGCTTCATTGTCACACATGTTATGAGACAGGAGAGATAGAGGTTTCTGCTCTGCCTTCTCTTTAACAATTAATTATTTTTTATGCTCTTATCATGTCTCCTCTTATTCACAACCTTTGACAAATAAACAACTGTAGCCTTTTAAATCTATTTCCCTAACCAGATTTCTCATGTGCTTAAGTATTTTCAGTGCCCTGCTCTGACCCCTGTCTAATTCTGCAATATCCTTTGTGGGAGGAGATGCTGGGTGAAGTAGTTGAATACTGAGTAATGCTCTGCCATCTATGTGTATTCCCTACCACAATACAAGGATCAGAGGATGTTACATTACAGAAATTTCATAAAAGGCCTAATGTCTCATAATAGTCTAGGCAGGAATAATGTAGGGATTATGGTCTATTTATTAAAGAAATCTCTAATATGACTTATTTTGTGCAGCGTCTGTATCTGGAAATGCTATATGGAATAAATATCAGAACAAAAGGTTTCTGTAGTAAATAACAGCAGTGAGATATAGCAGCTAAGGATAAATCTAAAAGAGCATTTAG